>PVIA01009663.1:0-58899 GCA_004024845.1 Tonatia bakeri
GCGCCCGCCGCCACGGCGGGGGCGGCCAGAGCCCACGCGCGACAGCCCTGCGCCCACCTGAGGGGCCGAGACCGGAGGCCGAGCACACGCTGCAGGCGGGGCCTTCCAAGGGCCGAACGTAGTTTTAGGGCGGCACACAGGCGACTACCCCTAACCGGGGCAAGCAGCTCGGCGCCGCCCCGGGGAGAGACAAGGCGCCGGGCGGCTGAAACAGGGCGGAGGGCCGGCCGGCCGGAGGGCCCCGGTGTGCCGCCTGCGCTGCGGCAGCGCCCCGCCGCCCCACGGCCCGTCCCGGGCCACAGCGGCAACGCCTCGCCGGGACGCCGGGACGCCGCCCATTCCCACGCACAGGAAGGGCGCGCGCCGTGAACGAGCGGGAGTCGGGCCCCTCGGCAACTCCGAAAACGCTCGTCAGACTCGGACCGCACGTGCGGGGGCTGGACCGCTGCGCGGCCACCAAGACGTCGCGGCCTGCTCCAAAACCCAAGCCCAGCAGGACACGGGGACACGCAGAGATGGCAGACACTGTCCATAACAATAAATGTTTCCATCGAATGTTCCCTCATCTTAGGAACCCTTTCCTTCGTTCCTCAGAAAACCCCCACAAACCTTCCCTCCTCAGCGAAGAACGGCGGCGCGTTCGCGGGAAAAAGTGCCCCGCCCGGACACGCCCACCGCAGGTCCCGCCCACAAGGGGGCGGGGCGGGGCCCGGGCTCGGGGCGGGGCCTGCTGCTGAGCAGGGGCCCTGAACCAACCGGAGTCCCTGGGAGGTTCTCCCTGTCCCACAACAGTAACGCCCCAGGTCCGCGGCCAGCAGGCCAGCGACCACGGCCCCTGCCGTTTCCAGGGGCACCGTCACACCGGAGCTGTCCCTCCGGAAGGCGCCGCAGGGAGAAGGCTGAGTGGGAAGAGGAGCCGCGGCCCGCCACCCTGCGGCCCCCCAGCACCTCGCCCCCGGGGGCCTGCAGGGAGCCGGGCTCCAGATCTTCACTGCCCCGCAAAAAGAAACCTTGGCCGGAGTTTCGAAAGCCTGTGTCGTTCTTGACACTTCAACCAAAAAGCCATTCAAGAAACAAACACAACACGCGTCAGATGCCAAGTCCCACACACAGGCCACAGCGCCCGCGAGCCCGCGCACTCCCGTGGGACCTGCCCCAGGCCCCAGGTGGAGCAGACCCGCCTCCATCCCCAGGCCCGGGCGGGCGGGGAGCCTCTCCTCTCCCCGCTGAGGGAGCTTCCGACTCGCTCGGGCCACCCACCCGCGCCTGCCGGTGGGGCTGTGAGCGAGTCCGGGAGGGCAGCCCGCCGGCGTTTCCAGCCTCATATCACATCTGTCACTGCGCACCCTTAGGAGCCCCCCCCACCAGGACACCGGGATGTCCTTGGGACAAACACCCAAGACCCCGATGTCACCGGCAGGGGCTGACTGTGTCCCACAGCGTCGGACAGCTGCCCGCGTGCTGCCACCGAGGGGACACACCAGCAGGCAGGCGTTGGGACCCATCTGCCAGGGGCCGCAGCCCCTCCTCACCGCCTGCCCAGAGGCCCGTCGGCACACGAGACCCCTGGGGGCTGCGCGTCCCACCCCGCAGGCTTGTTTTTCGAAGTGTCAGATTCAAACCTCGCCCCATCTGCACCGCCTGGAACTGCTCTCTGAGCAAACCTGGAAACGACCAGACTGAGTTTTGTCCCGGATGAGCCAGTGAACGCTCAGTGACAAGGGGCTGCCTGTGGGGGCCCTGTCACTTAGTGCAGTGACACTCGTGCCAGAGCACCTGCACTGTGTCCCCCGGTGTCCACACGTCAGTGGTGAAAAGCGCGGCCAGCGGACGCACACTGCAGCGTTCCCAGAGGGGCACACGGCGCTCGGCACCCAGAAGCCAGGCAGTTGGCGCACCCAGCACTCTTCCGAGGGCCGCTGCCCACCACCCTCCTGGGGCCCGGGGGACTGCCACCCTGCGCCCCAGCCCATGGCTCTGCTGGCCAGCTGTCAGAGTCTCGGGCCATGAAATGCAGGCATTCCAGCAGCCCCGCAATCCTGGGACAGGGCGCCACGCCACAGACGCGGACAGGCTGCCGGCTGCCGAAACAGAACGGGACGGGGGAGCAGAGCGTAACAGCTCTCTCGGGTGAATGAAAAAAGAAAAAGGAAGACGCTGGGCCCCATGGGGGGCCCTGCTGGGTCTTCAAACGAGACGCCCCATCTGACCTCCCTCTACCAGGAACTCGGTCTCCCTCACACCACGTCTGTGTCCACACCTCAGCCCCCTGGGCCAGGCTGCACCCCCAGTGGTTCTTTCGGCCACTTCGCCCTGGTGACCCACAGGGTTCCCACTCCTTCCGACCCTAACATGGACTCCGCCCTCCTCACCACCCACCCCCACCCCCGCGTGGCTCCTTTCTCATCCTCTGGCGTCCGCGCCGCTGCAGGCTGCCGCCCTTGCCTCCCCACCTTTGCCTCCCGGGGGGCAGCCTGTACTCCCCGTTCCCCTCTTTCTGGTACAGCTGCTCTCTGGACCTGCAGGCCTGCCCATCCCCATTTCTGGGCCCGACCCAGCCACGGCACGTCCCGGGCTGGAGCCGCCACAGGAAAGCTCCAGAAGCTGCTGCCCGGGAGGACGCGTCTCTGACCCCACGAGAAAGCCCTCCCACACGCCCCACCCAGCGGCACCTACAGTCCAACACGCCTCATGAGCCAGGCGGCAGCGGGTCCCTCGGCCTCGGACCAGCCCCCGAACATACACACAGTGGCCGCTCTGCGTGCCCAGCATCCGGGGCAACAGTGAGTCCAACCTGCTCCACTCACGTCTGGCTATCGGATACTGCAAAGACCTCGCTGCCCAAAGCTACTGTCGAGTCCACTGGGCACTTCAAAGCAGAAACAACTGTTAATGAATTGCTTATTTTTATTTATAAATTATGCTTTGTTTGCTACCATGGCGACAAGAGCGACAACACACCCAGACGTTCGTGCCCAGCCAATCCTCACTGCTCCCCCGGGCTCCAGACCAGGTGCCGAGACCAGGAGGGCCCTGTCCTCAGAGAGGACACCCTCCGTGTCGCCACCAAGTGCATGAGAGTACCCCCCAGGTCCATGTGAACCTCATGCCCCACAACTCGCCCCAAGGTCACTTCCATCCCCAATTTCAGCTGCTCCAGTGCCAGCCGCCAGCCTAGACCCACCTACAAGGCCACCTTCACCTGCAGGGTGGCCTGGGGCTCTCCCACCAGGCCCGAGGCACGAAGCTCCCATTCCCCACACCTCCTGCGCCTCCAGCCGGTGCAGACGCTCCTGGATGGGAAAGCTGCCTTCTGTACACTCAGCCTTGCATACCTGGCCCCAAACAAGGATTTGTGGGAATCACTTGTTTTCTGGAAGAGCGCTGGCCCTGGCACCCCCCCACACACACGCCTGCACACGCTGCAGCCCACACTGGGCATGGAGCCCATCCAGCACCACAGAGCAGGCGCTGTATCCGGCCCCGCCAGAACATTTGAAACACTCGTGACGGCCACGCGTCCCCATCTTTCTCTCTAGGGTGCGTGCGCCCCCACACTGGCGCGCCCCACGGCAGCACCTTCAGGGTTTTAGTAAAGTGACGAGCCAGCCCCAACCGGCAGGGCTCGGTGGGCCGGGAGTCGTCCGGAAGCGAAAGGCGTAGGGCTCCACTCCGGCCAGGGCAAGAACGGGAGGCGACAGACCGGTGCTTCTGCCTGCCAGCCCTTCCCTCTGCACGTAAGCTGGTGACATCTTCGAAAACACGTGAGGAGCCACACTTCAAGCCTAAACTGCCCCTGCACGCCTGTGAACACTCCGTGGCGGGTTTTAAAACTAACTACAAAACTCAGGTTCATCTTAACGCTGGAACTGAAACAAAACCCTCAGCGGGCCGCCCCGCCCCCCTCCCAGGCTGCCCACTGGGCACCGGTGGGAAACAAGTAACGTTCCCGCTTCTGCGCCGTGGCCTACAGCACACGCGCTGTTACCGAGTTCCATCTTTTCCTTATGGCAAGAGCACTTGTAACATAAGACTGAATTTAACCTCAAAAAAGAGAGTTTTAAGTTTGTCTACATTCAGCTAGGGCCAGTCACCGCCTTCCCAGTCTGCTCCGCTGGCTCGCACAGCACCACCCCACACCGAAGCTTCAGGCGGCAGTTACCGAAAGGGGGGCGCTGCCCACTTCCAGCCACTCCCGCGGGTCCTGACCCTGGAGTCCCATCTCCGCTCTCCCCACCCTGCGCCCCAGAGGCCAAGCTGCCGCCATGTCCAGCACATGCACACACACATTTTCAGCTGAATGGGAATGAAAATTTTCTTTAAGACCCTCGGAGTAAAGACACAGCATCATCTGCTGGGATGTCCCCGGCGTCCTGGGTGGGGAGCCCTGTGGGCGCCCGGACACCTCGGAGCAGGCCGAAGGACCGCAGCCCAAGGACAGCTCCCCGCCGCACTGAGCTAACACGCTCGACGCCCGACCCTAACAACTGAACCACCGCCTGACTTTTTTAAAGTTCTGTTAAAAGTAGCCAGTCCTTTCAAGATTTTGAGGTTCATCACACTTGAAGGGTTTCCCACTAGGCGTCCCTGCATCTGTAACACCGCACCCGCCGCTCAGTCACCAAGGAAAACCCGCGGGACAGACGGACGGACGCGACGACCTCGTCCTCGCACCAGCACCCCACCAGCCCCCCACCAGCCCCGGGAGCGTCCGGGTCCAGGCCTTCCCCTGCACGCCGGCAGGCGACAAAAACGTGCGCGAACGCCCAGGAGGAGCAGAGGGGCCCGAAGCCCTGGCCCCGCGCGCATGGCACCCCAGCCCCCAGCCCCGGGAGGCCCGTCCCGGCCGGGAACGGGACGGACGAGGCCGGGAGGCCGGGGTGGTGCATCGAGATGCGACCACATAATGGATGTGGGTCGAGCCGCAGGTCTGAGGAAGCGGCCGCGGGCAGGGGTGCAGGTCCCGGGTGTGGGCAGGACGGATGGGATCGGGGGTCGGGGTCCTGGCCTGGACCCCCCTTATGGACAGGGCCAAGGCCCGAGTCGCGGGTCGGGGTCCGGTCCCGGCCCCACTCACACGCGCGGCAGCTGCAGCGGCGGCGCCCCGCGCCTCTGGAACACGCCGTCCACGAACACGCCGTTCTTGCCGAGGCAGCGCAGGTAGAAGTCGCCGCCGGAGTCGGGCCCGGGCTGCGCCGAGGGCTCGGGGGCCGCCCCGCCATGGCCGCCGCCCGGGGGCGTGAAGATCTCCAGGTGGCGCCGCGAGATGAAGCTCGAGTGGCCCATGCTCACGTCCACCGAGCCCTGCGACGAGTTGCGGCCGATGGTCACCGAGCGCTTCTTCATCAGGTACTCGAACTCGCGGCCCTCGAGGCGCGCCACGGCCCAGCCGCCTGGCGGGGACCCGCCGCCGGCCCCGCCGCCGCCGCCGGCCCCGCCGCCCGCGGGAGGCCCGCCCGCGCCCGGTAGCGCCGCGGCCGCCGCCATGGGCCTGCGCGGGCCGGCCCTTCCGCCGCCGCCGCCACGGAGCTGAGGCCCAGCGAGGCCGCCGGCCGGCGAGCGACGAGCGGCGGCGAGGGGCGGGACACGCGCGGCGCGCTCGAGCGGCGCCGGGCCGCTGACGGACGGCCGCGCCCGCCTATCGGGGCGACGCACGGCAGTGGGGCTACCGCGGCCCGCTAATGGGGAGGCGCGCCGGCCCGGCGCCCGCACGTCCGGCCGCGACGCGCGACGCAGGCGCGGCTCCGGCGGCCCGGAAATCCCGGCGCGGAGCAAAGCTGGCTGCGGAGCCACCGAGCAGCGCGAGTCCCGGCGGGGCGGGGGCGGGTCAAGGTCGCCGGGGGCGGCGGGGCCGGGGCACCTGCTCGGAAGCTGGCGGCTCGGCCGCCGGGTCCGCCGCGCCCGCAGACGCCCGCGGGCTGCCGCACGCTGGGCCTCTGCTGTTACCGCAGAGCCTCGAGCAGCCGGGAAGAGCCTGTCGTGAACCATCCAACACCGACAGATTCCACGTTGTCACTTATCATCCCAGTTAAGATAATTAGCAGACGCCCTGGACATCGAGAATGTCAAGGTCTGGATATTTCGTAATCAGTGAAAATCCTGTATACGCGCGTGGGCGCCTTGCCCACGCTCCGGACCGCAACGCAGCACCCACAGCAGGTCGAGCGCCCTTCGTGCACAATGAGGACCTTCAGTGCACAACTCACGCTCCTTAAGGAGCCGTGCCTGTACAGGATCAGGGACACCCTTCGGCGTCCGACACAGGGACGAAGGAGCGGAGGGAATGTCAGTCCCAGGAAAAGAAGCGTGAGCGCCAAGTGCGTCTGCGCAAAATCTGAACCCCGGTACATCGCACCTCCCGGCCCCCTGGAGGAGGCACGTGGACCACCAGGACCGCAAGGAGCCTGTCGTGAAGACCAAGAGGAGCTGGTGGGTGCCTGTCGGCAAGGCTGGCTGTCATCGCGGTGCTCCGCTGTCTGCCGTTAATCGTGAAGAACGGTTGGGACAGAAGGATGTAATTTGCGTACAGAAGGAGCTCAGAGTGAGTGGAAGGACGTGCAAGGTAGCTGGGCTTAACCCGAGCAGGAGAGAGGGAACGTCCCGGGCAAGATCGGAACAGAGGCCCGAGGCAGGACCCAACTAGGGCAGCCCGTCCTTTTTTTGTTTGTTTTTGTGTTTTAATTCGTTTTTGTGTGTAAAAACTCACTCTAAATAAATGGACATTAATGGGTCCCTCTGAATGTAACATCTGCATGTTTTGTTTGTTATGTGTTTGCAGTGACAGTACAAATTCCTAAGAGATCAAACTGCTTTGAACCATCGTACAGCAGAATGTCCCAGACAGGAAAAAACACAGTAGTCTCATCAAATACTCGTCTGTATGTCGGAGAGGTTTTAGGTGGTGCTGAGACAGGTGTGGAAGTGACAGGTGGGGACACCTCTGGTTTAAAAACAACACCCAGCCCTGACTGGTGTGGCTCAGTGGGCCGGGCATCACCCCGTGAAGCCAAAGACAGCAGGTGCACTCCTCCGATGCTTCTCTCCCTTCCTACCTCCCTTCCCCTCTCTCTAAAAATAAATAAAATCCTTTTTAAAATAATAAAAAAACACACACAGTCGATCGAAAGAGCATAGGATTCAGCATAACAAATGTTTCCGAGTCGTCTTTGACAAAGCAGCTGTGGAGTGCGGTGTCCCAGGCGCCTGCCTCCCGGTGCTCTGTGCCCCTGCTCTGGGCTGAGTGCACACCACCCAGGACTCGCACTGCTCCGCCTGGCTGCCAGCAGCTTCGTTGAGATAAGCGTATTGATGTTCAGAGCGTGTGCTGTCTGCCTTTCACAAACCTACAGGAGGCTCCTGGAAATGGTCACGGACTTTGGATGGGTTTCATCCACACGGAGTGTCTGCCACCAGCAGGGCACCTGGGCCTGCAGACATGAAGAGGGTGAGCCTGTGGCACTGCACTCATGTACCTCAGGCATATCCTTCCTGCAGACGCAGGTGCCTGGATAGCAAGATGGGCAGCACCAGGCCCTGTGCAGGTAGGGGTGGCAAGCACCTCGCAGTTCGGAGAAGCAGAGGAAGCACCGAGGGCAGGGACAGACCGAGAGGCTGCGGAGCAGAGGCAGGGCTTGCACTCCACCTCCTGTCCACGCTGAGTCCACAGCAAGCATCTGCTGTCTGCCAGGCACAGGCCTGGGGGTCGTACAGTCGTGAGCAAACCAGGCAGCCACGTCCCGTCTGTGTGGAGTCACCATGTGTGAAGGGAAACCAACAGGAAGCCAACCCATGGGCACTGAGGGAAAAAACAGCCCCAGCAGAAGCTCGGGTGGGAGGGAGGTGCGCTGGGGCCCTTCCTGTCAGGGAGCCGCAGACACACTTGTGGAAGAGACCCCAGACCCGAGTTCCATGAAGGTGGGCTGTTCCGTCCAGGCCATGAGTACTGCCCATCTGGTATATTCTGGATGCAAGTGCAGGAAGAGAGCGGGGAGCCTGACCCGGGTGCCCGCCTCGGGGGCTTAACTGGCTGGAAGACCCAGAGCTGTGTGGGAATAAATACGCAGCTGCAAGGCGGGGTGAAGGGACTGGACACGGAGGAAGGCCAGCAGAGGAGGAGACACAGTGACATCTGGGCCCACAGCAAGGATATTAGCCCTGAGGCAGGATGTGCTCATTCCAAGTGCCCGGGGCAGGGGAGGGCCTGTGAGTGAGGTGAGGATGGGGCAGTGTGGAACAGGCCGAGGTCCCCAGAGCTCACTGCGCCCCCCAGCTCTGCGTTCAGTGAAAGGGGAATCTGCTGGGCAGTGCAAGCAAGGAGAACCACAATCAGATTTAACTTTTTAAAAGACGAACCCATTGGCTGTGGGGGACAGAACTGAAAAGAGCGGAATTGTTGGTGTTGCTTGTACTCACTCAGGCTTCAGAAAAGGGTACCTCGACCCACGTCCTCAAAGCATTTTGCGTAAGCACCCAATAAACTAATGTTATGAACACTTGTAAGCCCCACCCCCTGTCAGATAATGGCAAAACTTTCCACCATGTTTAAATTGTTGAAATGGATACAATTTCCCAAACATTATAAATATTGACTTTTAGACTAAAACCGTAATAAAATAAAACCATGACATCACCTCTTAAATGTATCCACTGCAGCCACTGGGATTTGAAACACACTGCCATACGTTTTATAAATGCAAACAATCTCACGGTCAACGGCCAGGAGTTCCGTTAAATCCTTCTCCCCTAAACTCATTTCTATTCAAATTCCCCCCAGATTTTCTTCTAAATGCAGTAAATATTATGCTTGAACTTTATTTATTTACTTACTTACTTACTTATTTTTAGAGACGGGGAAGGGAGGGATAAAGAGAGGAAGAGATACATCAGCCGGTTGCCTCTTGCTCGCCCCAGGTGGGGACATGGCCCGCAACCCAGGCTTGTGTCCTGACTGGGAATCAAATCAGTGACCTTTCGGTTCCCAGGCCGACACTCAGTCCACTGAGCCACACCAGCCAGGGCTATGCCTGAACATAATTTATGGGTGACTCTATTGTTTATCCCTGGAGAGAGGGAGAGAGAGATTCAATTTGCAATTCCCTGTGAACATGTCTCTTGCTAAAATCATTTCCCCTCAGGTGAGTTAGCAGTACAACTACTATTCACACATAATTGATCAAGGCGATATAAATATATGCGACTTTGATTAAGACTAAAACATTGAATTGTACCGGAGGTCTATCTCTCCGTGTCCCGGGCTTCGTATCTTCCCTGTTGGCGGTTCCTTCCCACATCCAGGGATGAGGCAGATGCAGGGTCTACATCATCCCTATCTTTCCTAAATGCACGCACGTAAGCAATCAGAACTAGAGGAAGTTTTATTACAACGACCTGACCCTGACCGTTGACCTCTCCGGTGTCAGGTGCCACGGGAAAGCCGTGTTAGGCCACGGAGGTTTCTCAGCACGGAGACACGCTGGAGCCCAGCAAAGAGGTCCTGGCGCAACCCAGGCAACCGATTGAGACACCAGAAGGCCACGCCCCGGGGGTGAGGCTGCACAGCAGGAGTAAAGGAAAAACAAAAATGTGAGATGAAGAACTCTTTGAACCTGCTGATTGCCAGACTGGATGCAGCTGAAGACGTCCCCACAGTGGGCGTCCCAGCTGAGAGAGGGGCTGTCTCTCCGAGGCCGGTCGGATGGGAGTGCTCACGGGCACCGCCGTCCCCCCAGCCAACGTCTGTCCCGCGGAAGAGTTTCTCAGGACGCGCGCGCGCGCGGGGGCAGGCGGCACACCCGCGGCAGCACCACTGGTGAGCGCCAAACTCGAGGTCGCGTCTTCGCAGCCCTTCATTCAGATCAAGTCTTGGCGTATCGGAAGGGCCTTGTCCAGACAAAGTCTGGAAGTTTCCGGAGAAAAAGCACTCGATTTGGTAATGACACAGCACCAGGGCCTGGGAAAAAAATGTGTTTTAGTGGCAACATTCCTTCGCACACTCGCCAGTAGGCCAGTCCTGGGGTGTGTGGTTCTGTTCCTGCCAGCCGCCGGGCTCACCGCTACACAGAGACCATTTTAAAGTGCATTTGAGTTGCGCTTGTGTGTGCCTGAAAGTCACACTGTGCACACCTTTTTCTTTTTCTTTTTTTTTTTGAACGATTGATTACACCAAAATTCAAACATTACTGGCAGGAAATATCTTACCAGAAGGAAAAAAAAGGAAAGAAGATGATTGGTAGAAACTTCAAAATATCAACAGTATATCAGAAGGGAACTAAACCCCGTTACGGTCAAAATAATGAAGGAAATAAAACGTGACTGCAAAGAAAATACGGCCCATGAAAATGACAACACAGAGATGGGCGAATCAGGACACTCCCAAACAGGAAGCAAGAAAGCAGAAGGAAGAGCAAAGCGGAAGGAAAACGGCGGTAACGCAGGACGCACCGGTGGGGCGGGACCGGGGCTTTGATGTGTATGGACTTCGGCGACCACTGAGGCGTCACCACACCCGTTCCCCCAACAGTCTTGAGCGAAAAGTTCGTTAGTTCAAAATTGTGGTCCCAGGCACAGAGGAATCCAGGAGAACACACAAGGGGCTCATGGGAAGCTTCTGGAAACATTTTGAAAGATTTTTTTTTTAACAGGGAAACTGCCAGATGAGATTGATCAGCCTAGTCCAAGAGTAAAGGTTGCCTGTGCTTGTATTCAATTTCCAACAAGACGGATGTCACTCACGGCAGGCAGACTTTCCGATCAGTGCCTTCAGCACCCTGGCAAGCCATGACGTCACCATGGAGCATGTGACACGGCCACCTGGACACAAACACGCCATGAACACACACCAGCTCCTGCGCAAAGGGCGACGCAACACGGAGGGCGAGTGAATCGCAGGCACAGAGAGCGTTTCCCTGGAATTGACCCACAAGGCTGCTGTCGACTGTGGCGGAAGCTCGGAGGCCACGGCCACCAGACGTCAGATCAGGCCCTGCGTCCAGACACCGGAGACACCTGAAACCCTTCTTCGGCTCTTACAGGAATAGTTTGGCCAAACCTGATAGGAGTCCTAAAAAATTGCCAAGCTGCCGGCTTTTTCTAAAGTATTAATAAAAATCAAAATGTGATCAGCCCTGCAAAGACTGAATTATTTACCTGTTCGCGCTATAAAAAGTTCTACCAAATCATTGCCCTATCAAAGTCTGCATCCCAAAAATTAGGAAAAAGGATATTAGAGGTGTGCCTGGCAGTTGATGAGTGAAATTTGCATTAATAGTACGAAGCGTGTGGCCTTTGATCTGCTCTATATAATTCAGTTTGTTATTACTTCTTAGTCTAATCAACATTCGCCTTTGTATCTAATTCTGTGGTTTCTCTTAAAAAGGGGGTCCAAACCGCACGAGCCTGAGGCCCCTGACCCCCCGAGCCAGAGGGCGGGCGTGGGGCGGCGGGGAGCGGGACAGAACGCGGAGAGGACATTGGAGCCCCGGCTCCTGGGCATCTGGGCACCAGGACCCGCATCTAGGGAGGGCGGGGCAGGCGAGGGCACAGCGGGCACGCGGCCCTGCTGAAGTAGGGGTGTGAACCAGCAAGGCCCGCGGTCCGGGGACATCCGCAAGCCGCTCCACCACCAACCCCGGACCCAGACCCCGCTCCTTCCCGGGAACACGCCCACTCGCTCTCCACGCGCCCTCACTGGCAGCTGCGCACGCGCGGAAGTGCGCTCCGGCGAGGGGGCGGGGCGGCAACTCCTGGAGGCCAGGACCTGGACCTGCACCGGGGGCACGTGACCCTGACCCCCGGCGGGCGCCTCGCACCGGCGGATCCGCTCAGTCGGTCCTGAGGGAGCCAGAGGCCCTCGCGCCCCGTCCCAGCGCCCGTCACGCTGCCCGCTTCCTTCGCGGGCGCGCGGGGTTGGGGGGGGGGGGCGCTGTGCCTGCAGCCCGAACCGAGGCGCCCGGGTGCGGGGCGCTAAAACGGCCCCTGTCTGCGAGTCCAATGGGGCCTGAAGCTGAAAGTCGGGGCGCCCCGTCACACCCTGGGCAGCAGCTGTGCGGAGCGGGAGGCAGGCTCTTCGCTCCGCGCCGTAGTCTCACCGCGGCGACGCCTCTGGGCCCGTCCTGGGGAGCAGGCTGCGGCTCGCCTTCCCGGGGCCGCAGCTTCCGAGGGCGAGGGCCTGCGAGGAAACGCAGCTTCCCCGGCAGAAGCCCGTGGCCTGCTGCGGTGCGGGACACGCGGCTCGCGCTTTGGTCCGCGGCACCCGCGGTGCGTGCGCAGCGCTGAGTGCGGGTCCCGACGCCAGGACTGGCCTCGGGAGCTGCTCGCCATCGGGCGCCTGATGGGTGCCCGCTCCCCTCAACCAGAATTGGGGTTCGCTGATGGCCACGGAAACGAGTAAGCAGGAGTCACAGCCAGGGCTGGCCTGGTGGGAAAAGGAGTCTGTGTGGTCCAGCCTGGGCCCAGCCTCCTTCCCCGTGCCCGTGGCCCCTTTGGCCCATTTCGGCCCTAGGACTAAGCCAGCATCAGGAAGGCGGCTGGAGAGAGGGTCCGCCCGGCTTGTGTCGGCCACTTTGTGCGTGAGTGATCCTTCCCACGCTGGAGACGTGCGATGTGCTTGCACGCGGGACGTGAATCTCAAGTTCTGGGCGCTCCGAGGTGTGCGTCACAAGCTTCACTGTTCAGGCTCTTTGACACCAATTGTCCAGCCTGGTTTTGTCGCGTCCCCCGCACTGGGGCACCAGTGAATGTGCCAATCTCGGGGCTCCCACCGCCTTCTCCCCGGGCCGCCTTCTCGCCTGGGTTCACTGGGCTCAGGCAGCACCCTTGGCCGCTGTGGTGGGGAATCAGTCCCGCAGTATAGCCCCGGGTGCGTTTCAGGGGGCCTTAACCCCCATGGCAACCGCCTGTCTGTCTGGAAGTTCAGCCAGGGGCTGCCCACCATACCCTGCTGGGTGTGTCATTAAGGCCACAGGAGCCCCTGCCCACTGGCTGTGCCCAGGCCTCCACTTCACGTCCGCCCTCGCCCTCTCCTCCCCTCCTCTCCACACCCTTGGCGGTGGTGCACCTGGGGTAGAGTTGTCTCCAAGGGTCCTCCTGCATGTCCCGTTTGCCCTCCAGACCCACCTCGACCTTTCTCTTCCCTGAAACCAACAGGAAGCTGGAGGGCAAAAGAGCTGAGCGGTGGCCTGCAACCGAGGCACCAGCGAGGAGCAGAGCGGCGGAGGAGAGGAGGATGGGCTCTCCTCAGCAATGTCCTGCCTGGCCAGGGTCCCCCGCACCACTGTGGGAAGCCCCAGTTCCTGTTGGTGTCCACACCGCTGGCTTCAGATGCCACAGGGTCCAGGCACTGCCCGGGCCCCGGGCTCCTGACCACTCAGCGCTCGGCGAGTGCTGGCCCCCTTTGGCCCTGCTCCGACTGCAGCTCATCCAGTCCCCTGTGGTGGCATCCCCCGAGTGTCCAGGCTGATCCTGACAGTTAGAGCCCGGGAGTTTCCATCTGCTTCTTCCTCCTGGTGGGTCTGTTGGTGAGAGAGGCAGACCCTGCTGTCTGCACCAGCAAGTTCCAGAGACGCTGTGTGCACCAAAAGGCGCAACAGGAATTCAATTTTTTTCCCCCTCAAAGGATTTATATCCAGAATGTTCTTGGGGAAACAGTTTCTTTTTAAAAGTGCAGTTTTTCAAGTTAAAAACCTGAAAAGCATGGTTGCTTAACACTTGGAGTGTTGAGCAGTTTTGTACAGAAGCAGCCCCCGTAGGAGCACGCCTGCCCAGGGCCCACCCAGGCTACACACTGGGCTGGGCGCTCGGCTTGTCGCCCTCTGAGTCGGACCCCACAGGCGCCCAGCAGGGCGACACACAGCCGTGCTGGGCGTGCTGGACCCTCACCCACAGGTTGGGCATCAGACTGTCCTCTGCTGCAAAACCACCTTTTCAGCCCCTCCCATTCCTGTCCCCGTCGGGTTAAAATGCGTGGGGGACACAGCACTAGCTGGCCCCATGGTGTAATGCTTAGCACTCTGAATCCAGAGATCTGAGTCCCCATCTCGGTGGTGCCTGTGCGCCTTCTGCCCCGCCCCCCACCCCACTCCACTTCACAGTGAGAGTTGCTAGAACTCGAATTTTAAGCAGTCTCGTGCAGACACAGTGGCTTCCCCTTTGGTCTCTCCCCCTTTTGTCTCATCTTCATTTTGTCCCCTCCTCTCCCCTTGGTCCCCTCCCTTTTTCACTGCGGCCAAGGCCCAGCAGTGACCTGGGCAGGGCAGGCTCTACAGTGTAATGGCCAGTACTCTGGACTTTGAATGCAGCGGTCAGAGCTCAGGTGTCAGTAGGTCACACGTCTGTGACTCTCATCCTCACAGGGACCCTGCGGGCGAGGACCCATCGCTGGGCACACCCCCAGCACGTTAGCGGTTTCTGGATCTTTGTCCCTTTAATGTTCATTTTCTCCTTCCTTGGTTTGCACATACACTTTGCATTTCAGTTTAAAAATAAGACTTCAGTCCTGGCACCCACCCTCCTTGCCCTCAAAACATCTGGCCCGTCCTTGCTGCAGAGTACAGGGTCCAGCCCGTCTGAGCGGCGCCGTGCCCCTGCTGCTCCGCACGCCGCGGTGAGGGTCAGTCGGCTTCAGGCAGACACTGCACCTGCGGCCTCTCCCTGGGAGCACAACCGGTACTGTGTATCGGGGTGCACTGTAACCAGCAAAGCTGGGCCCGAGGTAAGGGGCCCCATTTGGCTGCCAGGTGAGCTGCCGCCCTGGGCAGCGGCAGCGCCCTCCCCTGACCTGGACATACAGTGAGGACCTGAGCTCTCACTGCAGGGCGTGTCCACCAGCCTGTACTGCTCAGCTGTGGGCCAGCACCAGGTGAGACCTGGAAACGCTCTGTTGCAGGATGTGGCCTGGGCCCACATCAAACTGGTGTGTGGGCAGTGGACGGGCTCCCCTCCCCACAGCCAGGTTGAGGAGGAAGGACAGGCACCTGCACTGGCCCCAGCCCTCAGGCCGGGCAGAACCGGAACTGAGAAGTCCAGGCTCTGATGGGCCCAGAGACGCCCTGGACCCGGTCACGGCCTGAGGGCATTCAGCAAGACTGGGACTCAGACACCAGCGCTTCTGTTGAGGGGCTGCTGGGCAAGGCCTGGACGTGGACTCGCTCGCTCCACTGCTCACCAGCCACGCTCCATGGTGTCCCAGACAGCACAGGGAGGGCGGGACACCCATGCCGAGGGGTCCCAGTGCACCTTCCGGCCTTGGCCGGAGAGCAGCACCCACTCAGGCAACTCCTCACACTCAGACACTCTCGATGTGTTTATTCCATCATCGGGTACCACAGAGGATGACGCCCCACTGTGAGGGGGCTGAGCGCAAGCAACACGCAGTTTCACACAACGCCCCAGATCGACCCCGGTGGGGCGCAGGTGCAATGGCAGAATAACCAGGGAGACCTAACAGGCCAAGGGCCAAGGAAGACCATCATCCTCATGTTCGCAAAACCCAAGTGCGCTGAGAAACCGACCCCAAGCTGGCCACAGGGGCCTTGCTGACAGGGTGGCCCTGACCCCTGGCATTCGGGGGGTTGGGGTTCAGTGAGTGGTCGCTAGCCCTTCCTGTTTCCTGATTTGTGGGCAAACCCCCCTCTCCCTGCTCATGGAAGGTGAGCCCCGCGAGCAGGCGCACAGGGTAGGGCGTGCAGTCATGGGGCATGGAGGGCTGCCGGGAGGCAGGCGGGGCAGCCAGGCTCACCGTGTGAGGGGTGGACGTGGATGGACACCGCCTCACCAACCATGGGTTGGAAGGGACAGCCTTTGCCCGTCTGACCCCGCCCCAGCAGTGTTGAGCCAGGCGGCCCCTCCCCATCAGCCTTCCATCTGCAACATCTGTCAGCCCTGACAGGCCTCCCCACCAAGGTGCATTCAGCTCAGACCCCAAACACAGAAGGGTGCATGAGGGGTCTGGTGCCCAGTGCCCACCGACCCCCATGACAGGGTCTGGTTATGGAAGGAGCGCGGCCCACCGCTGCCGAGCCTCGATTCAAGAAAAGCTGGAGATCCAGATTTGTGCGTGAGCCTCCTGATCCCCAAAGGTGGCAGTTTATTCCCACTGCGGCCAAAGTTGGGGTCCTGACCGGGCGACCCCACAGCCCACCTGCTGCACTCTCCTCTCCACGTCCAATCTGAGGCACGTGAACCGAACGGGGCCTTAGCTCTTTGCAGGATACTTTTGGATTTGTTTTTTTAAGCCTAAAGACAGTGGTCTCCATTCTTGTTCTTTGGGATTTTTTCCATCTTAGGATAAAAGGATGCATAAATTAGGGCAATCCTCCTCTCAAAATACACATCCCACTTGCACAGATGATGAGACAGCGCCCCTCCGAGTGCGGGAGCCGTCCACGGATGGGAAGCAGGGAACTCTGAAAACCAAAGCGATGAGAGAAAAGCTGGGCTGCTTCTTCGGGCGTCTGACACCCCTCCTCAGGCGGCCTGCAGGCCGGTCTGCTGCGTGTTCACCATTTGATGTCCTGGCTGCTGGCGGGCTGGCCCGGGCCCTGGTGGGCCGTGTGCAGAGCCTCCTGGACCCTGGGGGAGTCGGCCCCGCCCAGCCACTCCTGGTACAGCTCCTGCACGTGGGCACTGGTCTCCGGGGGCCGCACGGGGAGAGCGGCGTAGATGCCTTCCATCTGCCGCAGCAGCGCCCTGTCCAAGCGCCCGTCCTCCGCCTGGGCTTGGCCCCTGCCACTTAAGCACCCTGAAAGACAGAGGCCAGGGGCTCACTCCACCTTGCATCCTAGAGCAAACGTGGTCCTGGGACAGGAGAGGAGAGCACTGGTGGGCGGCATTGTGAAGCCAAAGCCTTAAGGTGGGCCCTGGACATGTGTCCCCAAGGCCTCAGGAACGCCGGTCACAGGCTCACAGCCAGGTGCCTCCCAGTTCTTCCCTGGTCACCTGACCCACGTGTGTTTACCTAGATCAAGATGACGTGCTAACCTTTCAGAAGTGAGGGCTGTGCGTGCAGACCTGGATTTCTAGTTTCCCTCGAAACTTAGCACCAGGGGAGCACGGAAACCATTCCCGAGCAGCCCCGTCCTGGTGCCTACGGAGTGCGTGTGCGCTGCTGCCCACCTGGGCCCCCACGCCCTGAACACGACACGTGCCTCCTATGTGTCGCAGCTGCACTCTCACACGTGGTGGGTGACGTTTCGATTTACAGGATATAGCCTCATCTAGGAGGATGTGGAGCGAACTCCTGCCCTGGCCCAGCCTCCCTCCCTGGTCCCTGGTCTGAGAGAACTCCGCTCTCCCAGCACGGGGGCTGCTGCTCCCTCCTCAGAGGCCCAGCCCCCAGCTGAAGCTCTAACCCAGCCCTATCCCGCGTGGCACGCAGGTGCTGGGTGTCCCCTGGTGGCCCTGTGTGGACCACTCACCCCGTTTTTCCAGCTGCCTGCTTGTCCTCACCTCCCGCCGCTCCTCCACTCAGCTGGGCCTGGGTCCCTGGAGCAGAGCTGCCGGGGCTGCTGGGTGCCCCAAAGCCAGTGCTTGCTTCTCTGCCCTCAGCGTCCCTCCCTAGCCTCCACCGAGTGCTTGTGGCTTCTCCACCCCTGTCCTGTGTCTCCTGTCTGCACCATCCGCCAGGGCCTCCTCTCCTCCAGGTAGTGTCACTCTGCAACTGCCCACCCGGTGTTTCCCGCTGAGCCCCTGTGGGTGCCTTCACTCAGGATGGCAGACATCCCCGACCCCTCTCTGAGGTGGCTCCATCAGCACCCGGACCATCAACGGCCACAGGCTCCCCTCCTCTCTGACACCCACACCAACTCCACTAGCGAGTCCTTCCGAGGGACCCCACACCAGCCCCCCTTGTTGGCCTCGATGTCTCCCATGGGCCGTCACCCAGGGACAGAACCTGGCTAGAGGAGGTGGGGGTACCCTAGGGCCAGCCCCAGCCCCATGTGCCTTGACTCTCTCTCTGCCAGCCCCTGGAGCGAGCAGCTCCCCCGAGCGCTACCAGGCAGGCAGAGACTCTTCTCGGGGACCCCTGAACCAAGGGGGTTTCCAAGGTGACATCTGGGTGGGTGCGAGGGAATGGGAGGAATGGGAGGGATGGCCATGGTGCAACCACCTGGGCGACGTCTGCGTCCCCTCGAAGCTGAGCGAGGCTCAGGGTGGGCGTGGAGGGCCCTCTTCCCGGGGGTTGCGGGGGCCTTACCCCCGGCGCAGGCGAGGACCTCTACGAAGTGGAACGGGAGCCTGCCCCTCTTCAGCTTCAGGACCACGTTCTGGAGGTTCCGGAAGCCGTGCGCGGCAGCAAAGCGCAGGAGAACCTCCCCGCTCTTCTCCAGGGTGACCTCCTGGAAGCCCTTGTTCCTGCAGGACGAACAGAGGCCAGCTGCCCTGCCGTGTCCTCCCCCGGCGGGAGGAAGGTCCTTCCAGCCACGTCTGCACGCGACACACAAAAGGCCTCCCGGTCTCGACTGGTGTGGACCCCGAGCAGAACAGCCCAGCCCCCAGCACGCACACGCGCGTGCACACGTGTCCCATGACAGCGCGGAGCACACGCGCAGACAGGCGGCAGAGCGCTCCCACGCACCTGAGGGTGCGGTAGGTGACCTCCCCCACGTCCTCGTTGAACAGCTCCTTGGCCGCGTGCCTAAAGACGTGCGCCAGGTGGCCGTCGGAGCCGGCGCTGTCGTGGCGCCTCACCTCCTCCTCCTCCCGGTCTCCGAACCTCGTGGGGCAGAGAAAAGCGACGAGAATTAAATCGGACTTCCGCAGTTCTGCCCCCAGGTGGCCCCAGGAAAAGTGAACTCTGCAGGTGGAATGCGCCTGTGCCCCGTCTGCACCTGCAGGGGTCAGGCCCGCCGCTCAGGCTGTGACTTCCTTCTGCCGCGCATGCGCATGCGTCAGGGCGCCGCACAGACCCTCCGCCCGGGCCGAGCGCCGGGACGTGAGAGCTGACTCAAGAGCAGCCTGTCTGAGCCCCACCGGGACAAGGCTGCACCGTCAGCCCGGCTGAGTGCAGGCCACGGCACAGGCACTGGAGTTGCTTCTGCTCTGGGAATCTGATGTGCAACAGACTACAGAAAGGATTCCTCAGTCGGGCCCGGGCGAGTGGGGTCCCACCCCTGGGTCCTACTGAGGCCCCGCGGCAGCCAGGGCAGTGGCCCCCCACACTGTCCCAGCACGGCACGTGCATGACCTCACTGTACAGTAGGGAGGCCCTGAGACACGTGACGGCCGGAAACCATGCAGGAGGCCCCATCTGCACGGGGATGCTCCCTGCGAAAGCCACTTACAGAGTGTCCATGGCAGTGTCTTTCACGGAGAGGTCGCTCTGCTCCATTATCTGAATAACTTCCCCTGCGGAGAAGCAAGAGGCGTCAGGCCCCAGGGGAGGCCCCACGTCCACCAGAGCTGCTTCCAGCGTCATCTCCTTCCCCGTAGGAAAAGGAAACCCTGAGTTAAGGTGACCTTGGATGTTGTCCCCCTCACAGACAGCAAAGTGACACCGACAGAACGAAAAAGGCTAATGAAGTGTTTCTTTCTGCTCCTGAAATGAGAGATCTTCGCCAACAGTCCGTGGCTCTGCCCCCCACGCAGGAAGCCCTGGGGCAGCCTCACGTTGGGGGAGGACCGACCACACACTGGCTGGTCACAGAACGTGCTGTCACCCAGGACGAGGCCGCCTGGAAACCAGACCCGCCATGGACGCCCCTCCGCATGAGGGTTCCTGCGAGCAACTGTGACAGACAGGCTGCAGATCAGGGCCTGCGACACCGACACCAGGTGCGCACCAGCAGGTGACAGAGCACACCTGCTCTCAGGAGAGACACGATGGAACGTGCTTCCTGTGAACGCATGGTCTCAGGAAGCAGAGGGTCAGGTGGCAGCGGCCCCTCCTGCCCCCAGGAGCCTGCGCAGGGGAGGCCTTTCCAGGGGCGTCCACGGGCTGGAGCTCCAGGCAGGGGACCCACGGAGGGTGTCTCTGCCCCAAAGGCTGCTCCCGACTCAAGCTGCCCCTCGGCAGGGGCGGCGCTCTGTGAACGGCTCTGAAGATCCACCTCCACCGGGCGCAGAGCCCCGCAGAGGCAGCAGTAACACCCCGGATCGCCCGAATTTCCCACTTTCCAGAAGGAGGAGGTTTCACCCATGCCCCCAGGGAAGGTGTGACTATCGGAAACCTCCCAGGCGAAGTGTGACTGCCCCACGCTGCCTGAGCCCCCTCCCTCAGTCCCGGGCCATGCACTGGGCACTGGCAGCCGGACCGCTGCCCTCCTCACTGTCCTGGACTCCTGTTGGTGACCTCAGAGGGTGACCGGCTGGAGGCCCCCACGGTGTTCACCCAGCCCCACACACCTCTCACCTGAGGTTAACACGCAGTCAACGCCCCGGGAACCATGTGAAGCTATGGGAACATCTTCTCGAAGGGCCTCCAGTTTCTTGTCATAGCACGGGGCCACGATGACATGGAAGATCTTGTCTGGGGACAGGTTCTGTGGAGAACCCAGCATCAGCTCCAGGCCCACCCCCTGTGCCTCCCTCACTCACCTCAGTTCCCATCACCACCAGCCCCCTGGGCACTCCTGTACCCAGGCCCAGGCTGCCCAAGCAAAGAGGTCAGCTCACCTGCCGTCGGGCAAAGTAGTCCTTCACCAGCGAGCCCATGACCTGCTGGGGTGACTTGGCAGTGCACAGGTGGGGTGTGATGGGGTGGCCCAGCACCCGCTCCGCGTACCGCACCCAGCCTGGGGAGAGACCAGCCCTCCTCACAGCTGCTTCCTCCTCCTTCCCGCTATATGCCAGGGATTGGGGGCTCCCGAGACCCTGTCCCCACCAGGGGTAAAGCTGACACACCTCCTTCAAACCTCACCAGGAATGTGTGACAGAACCGTCCCCAAGGCTGCTGCCTCCCAGCAGCTGGGGACATGGGGCCCCCAGGGCCTGTGCCCCAGACTGGAGGGCCCCGCAGTGGCCGCCCCTGTGAGTCCCGGGCCAAAGGACAGAGTGGGAGAAACCACTGGTCCCCCACAGAGAGAACGCACTTGGAGCTGCTACGAGGCACCCCCCAGGCTGCGTGGCTGCAGTGCCGCCGCGCCAGCCACAGAACCACTCTCGAAGCAAGGGCAGGTGGCCCCAGCTCGATGGGAGCTGACAGCCACAGAGCCCGAGCGGATGGCCCCTGCCACACCCCTGGGGGGGGCACAGTCGGAGCGGCCGGCCAACCACACCGCCAGCTGAGGGGCCGCAGCTCGCCCCATCGCCGGGGCCCGACCAGGGCGGGGGCATCACGGGACCCTGCGACCCGACAGGTCCAGGGGATGCAAGAGCGTCGCTTGGGAGTCACTTTCCCAAAACAAACCAGACACAGAGCCCAGCCCCATCCGAACCGGAGCACGTCCCGCCAGGCCTGGGCTGGTCGACCCACGTGGCCTCCGGGACAGATGGCGGACTTCCTCTTCTCGGTTTTGTAAGTGGGTGGGAACGATCTCAAACTCTAAGAAAGCACACTGTCAACATCCTCGTAAAGCACAACCCTAACGACTGACGGGTGACGGTGAGACGGGAGAAAAGTCTGCGCCCGGGTGGCGGGAAGGAGGGTAAACTGAGAACAGACACGTGCACAAAACCCAAATGCTCGCGCTGCCCATCGCCAGCCGGGACAGCGCCAGCGGCTCCCCTGGGCGCTCACGGAGCTTGGGGAGCTGGGACCGAGTCCTCGCCGCACGCCGTCACCCCCGCAGCACTCTCTTCCTGCTTCCCCGTGCACCGTCTTCAGACACTTCCCTACTGCCAAACTTCCTTCCCCAGAGCTAAGACGCCTGGGATAAGCTGTCTCTGCCTCACACGCCAGACTCCGCACGGAGGCCAGTTTAAGTGGGGTCTGAAAGGGGTCCCGGTGGGACCTCGGTGTCGGTGTGAAGCCACTTCTTGTTCTGTAAGTTTTATGTAAGCCGGCCAAGGGTGGATGAGTATGGGCCGTGTTATCTACAATTATTTGGATGTCTGAAATGTATCATGCTTTTAAGAGAAAACAGATCTGCTTTTCTTGATACATATGTTCCTCTCAGAAACTTTAGAAACAGGGAAAATGAAGATAAGATGTTTCCACTCAGCTGTCAGGGCCCCCCCACCCCCACACGCCCCTACCAGCACGAGTGTGTCGGCAGACATAAATGGTGCATCAGGCCAGACTCATCCCTCCTGGTCTTCAGGCCACTGACCTCTGACCTCACCCGCCACCCACACCTGCCCCGCCACAGCCCCATGCGCAGGGCTCCCCGGACAAGCGGAGACGCGGCCCGCCCCGGCGCTCACCGGGACAGGCAGAGGTGAGCATGGGCAGCGTGGGCTCCTCCGCGCTGTGCTGGTGGTACCGGCGCACGAACTCCTTCTGGCTCTCCAGGATGCTGAAGTCCGCAGCTACCGTCATGTCGAAGACGTAGTGCACCCCTGCAGGGACGGGGTACTCAGCGCCACAGCACGGGCGTGGGGCGCCTCTCCCAGCTGGACACTCGGAGACCAGCCGAGCAGACGCCCCTGGGCTGCCTCGGCCACCCTCGGCTCCTGGCTCCACCCAGGGACCGCAGGGGCGCAGGACTGGGCACTTCCCTTTTCAGACAATAGCGCACATTTGGACAGTAAAACACCTGCGATCGCTCTTCCGCTTCTCGCTTTTCTCTCCAAATCTGTATTTACATAAGCACCTCCATACGTAAATTAATGGAATACTAAAAGGTACTAGCAGCATTCTCTCCCAGTTCACTGTGTAAACCAAATTTCAGTCAGTAACGACCCTTGACATCTTTTAAAAAATGAGTAAATTGGCCGAGCACATCTTTATGAAGATCTTACTGTTATGTTGTTTTTAACAATCTTTTTCTTTGTAAATTTTAATATTGGTAACTAAGCTTGAGATAAAATAATTTACTTTATTACTGAAAACACATTAAGCAATTAACATTAATGTCTGCCACGTGTCCCCCAGCCACCCTGTCTGGAGATGGCCCCGTGCCGCTCCCAGAGGGGCCAGCCCGGCAGTACCACAGCAAGGGGCGAGGGACACTGCCCACCAGGGGTCAGAGGCAGGTCCTCTCACACTCTGAGAGACACTCGGGTTCCTCCCTGTCCTGCGCCCTTGAGAAGCGAACCCTGGGTCTCAACGGGAAGTTACCAGTGCAGGGACTCCCAACGGTCCCCAAAGGCGCCTCACCCAGACTTTTGAGGAAGCCACAGAGTCTTCTGGATGCATCGGTGACGCTCAGGCTGAGTTTAGCAGCAAAGTAAGGCAGAGACTGAGGACACACGGACACTGCCAGCACCTTGTGCTTTGAGGTGTCACATTTCTAGGAGAAATAGAGCAGAACATCACCTGTGCAGCGGTTTCACAAGGAGGGGCAGGGACACGCCGCAGCGAGGGGCCCAGAGCAGCCAGGGTGAATCGAGTGGTCTGCGCACAGACTAGTGAAGGAGAAAAGAGGAAAGTTACAGTGAAAACATGGGGCATTCCAAGACATTTTGCCAATTTTAAGAAAAGTATTATACTGATAAATGCAAGTATCTGGAGAAACATGATTTTAAAGAAAAACAAACTGCAATATTGGCCCAGCAGTAACTGAAACGACTCAGCGACAGTAGAAACACACACACACGTTTTTCAGAAACACACACAGGCTGCAGTGGTGCCCAGAGACCTGCCCCCCAGGCGGGTCAGTGGCCACTCGAAGGAGCCAGGCCTGCACTTCCTGTCCCTGTGCCCGACACCCTGCCCGGGGCGTCTCCGGGGCTCACACTCCGTCCTTGCTCGGACGTCACCTCTTCTAGGAGGGAGCCACGCCGTGACTGGGAGGGCACCGGCCCGAGCCTGGAGCCCAGAGGAGCAGGGAGTCAGAAACGGCGTCTCCAACGGCAGCCCTGAGTGGCTGCCTCCACGCACCCCAGGTCCTCCCCAAGTTCTAAGCTTTCAGGTTCGGATGCTCAGCCATTTCCATGTCCTCATGCCAGTTTGAGCTGCGTGTCCATGATCTGCACTGAGAATGCGGACTGACGTGGACAACCACTAGAAGCTTCTGCAAAATCTATTTAATAGTAAGTGAGAGGTTAGTGCTATTTACCACCGCTGCTGCTTTGAGGTTGGCTTAGAGAACCTAGACCCCATAATCAGAAACAGAGGTGAGAGAGGTACATGGATCGGAAGAGATGAGATTCATCCATCGTAGCCAGTGAACAGAAAAGCTAGGACGATCCAGAAGACTACGAGAGTATTGGGTCTACAAAACAGCCACACACCAGACACAGAAACCCCTTTGCAACACTCCAGCAATGAGTGACTATACAGTGTCACAGAGTGGAGTGTGTGACAGAGCAACGACAGAGCCCCGCCCCTCAGGAACAAACCAAACCGCAGATGTGGGGAGTGGGGGTGACCTGACACAAACACCCGTGGGGAGGGCCGCAGCCCCTCCTGAAAGGTCGGGCGCAGCATAAGCAAGAGGCGGCGCACTCGTGGATGATGAGGCTCTAGGAGGTGGAACACAGACCCCCAACGGACCACAGATGGACCCGGCTCCGGTCCGAGCACCGCCCCCTGGATGGCACCAAGGGCTCCCGGCGCCTGCGCAGTGGGGCAGGGGACGCTCCCTGCAACTGTGGGGGAAGGGGCAAACTGGGGCGGGCCTTTCAGTGCACCTCCCCAGTCTCTCCTTTCTTTCCCACTGCTCCCCTGTCTTCCTGGCAGGAGGGCCGTCACTGGCAGCCGAGTGATGCCAGGGTAGCTCTGCACAGGGGGCTGCAGGGGCTTGTCCCAGCCTGACCAGCCCTCAGGACACCACCCTGCCCGCTGAGAACACCCTGGAGGGAGAACAGCATCAGCTCAGCCGCCAAGGACCCCATGACCACGTCACGCTACCACTGCACGACCTTGCATGACAGAAGCCTCCCCCAGGCCTGGGGAGCCTGGTCGGTGGTCCCAGACATTTCCCGAGTCAGTGAGGGGCGTGACGCTGGGCTGGTGGTGTTGTTCTGGTGGGGTGGGGCTCCGGAGAGGGTCGACTGCAGCAGGAGACACAGGGCCAGGGCCAGCTGCGTGCACCACGTCCCAGCAGAGGCTTCCGTGTCCCCCCCGACCTCCGCCTGTCTCCTCCAGGCACAGCTGCCGGGCCGTGCCAGGACACCATACCTTATTAAGGTTCAGAACTCGGAAGAAGTCCCTGGCATTCTGCTGGGAAACTTGAACACCTTCCTCTGCGGTCACACAGCTGTCACATGCCAGGCAGTCGCTCAGAAATATCTTGGCATCGGCCAACTTATGGAACTCTCCCTTCTAGGAAAGAAAGACGCTGTTGGGGCCAGTTCTGCAGCACGTGGCTCACGGGGACAGAGCAGCACAGGAACAGCACACGACACCGAACACTGAGACGCTGCCGGGCCGGGCCTGGCGCTGCGGCGGCTGGAGGACATAGCCGCAGTAATAGACACCAGCGAGTCTCGCAAATGAGAAGGCCAGCACTGTCACGTGGCAGGAGAAACGTGGCACTCTTGTGTCCTGGGAGCTGGCCTGAACCCTCTCTTCCCTACGGCCCCTCCTCCGCTGCCTCTGGGGCTCCCGAGCGCACAAGGGGAGTTCACTCAGCCCCACGGTGTCCACGGGAGCTCTGAACTGACACAACTCACTGCCGGCTCTGGCACTCCGAGTACACCAGGGCCCTCGGGCCACGCTCACTAATAGTGACTCTGCTCACCCAGATGCCCAGGCTACAAACCCCGGTGTCCACCCTAGGCCCCTCCAGCTTCTCCACTGTGGGCTCGCCCAGGCCCCACTGCCCTGCCTCCCACGTGGTATCCTTTGTGGCTTTCCTGCCCCAGCAGCTGAAACTGCCCTGGGCCACCTGCCCTACAACACACAGCCAGCCTCAGTGGCTCCCACCACCTCTCCCCAGACCACTTCTGTCCACTGCTTCTCTGGGCCTGGTGGGCTCATGCCCCACCCCTTAAGACCCCTCACCTCTCACCACCCCGGGGAGCCCCCCCCAGTCGCCCCTCCCCTGGTGGGTCGGACCTAACAGAGCATCTGTGCACTGAGCTGGCGGGGCACCCGCCTGGACTGAGTGCACGCGTTATCTCACTGTCACCACAGCCAGGAGAGGGGACGTAACCCAACTCCCCGAGTCACGATAAGGACACTGGGGCTCTCGGGTTAGACAGCTGTCCTAAATGACGCAGCCAGAGGGCGGTGTGGGGCTCGGGTTGGACGGCTGTCCTAAGTGGCGCAGCCAGAGGGCGGTGTGGGGCTCGGGTGGCAGTGCCGGCTCTCTTCTGCCCGAGCGCCTGTCTCGCCCTGGCGTGTGCAAGGTCGCTGCGAGGACGGACAGCAGGGCAGCGCGGGTGCTCGAGGGACCAGGCCGGCACCTGTCAGACTAAACCTGCCTTCAGGACTCTGAACTGCAGAGAAAACCCGCCCTTGCTTCTCCAGTGCAGCCAGTCCTGGTCCGTGAGCTGCTGCCAGGAGCTCTGAGGGCGGGAGCACCCTGGCCTCCCCGCACCAAGCGGCAGGGGCCCCCTGAAGCGCCGGTTCCCAGCAGGAGGCGAGACTATGCACAGGCACAGAGCCAGCTCGCCAGGGGCTCGAGAAGCCATCCCTGCCAGCAGGCGAGCCAGCGAGGGTTCAAAACCTGCAGCGATGCGTCAGCAGCGAGACCATCAGAAAACCAGACCCAGCGGCACTGCCCGAGCCCGCTCATTTCTCCCTTTTCCTCACAGCAGGGGCCACATCAGCCTCACAGTTGCCTGCAGAGGACTGAATGTGATTTCAACTCCTTAACAGTCAAGGAGAAGTTACACCTACACAGCCCTCAAATTATTTCGGCCCTTTGAAGGCAACCGCGAGGCTCATGTGGCCCCCAGTGAGCACGAGTTTGACACCCCTGCCTTCGAGCAAGGACAAGCACAGTGATAGGAGCCCCGCACGCTCACCCCGGAGAAAACCAGCGGCCGCTGGTCCCTCCCGGCAGATAAGAAATGGAAACGCGCACTTGCCTCTCCCCTGTCCTGGGCCGGACTCGGCGCGCCGACTGAGGCATTCTCCGGGTCATCGGTTTTCGTTTTCTTACTACATTCCTTGGAAAAGCAAAGGCACGTGTGAAGGAACTTGGACCTGCACGCTCTGCACTGTTCCTCTCCCGAGCAGAACCCCGCTCTCGGGAAAGAGCAGCACCTGCACAGGTGGACACGCCCACCCGCACACCTGCGGCGCGGGCACTGGGCCCTGGGAGCCGCGTGCCTCCCACCCACAGGTGAGCCGGCGCCCGGCGGCTGGACGCGCGCCGAGGACTCGGTGAACCCGGAGGCCCCGTCGCGCTCCGGAGAGCCGCTTCTTGTGTGATGTCAGGTTGAAAAAGGAGAGCACCTGACGGAGTAACGTGGACGAAGTGATTCAGTTTGGGAAAAACAACACCCTCGCCCGCCCACGCCGCGCAGTCACTCCCGTCCTCGGCCCGGACTCCGGAGCGGGGGCCGCCAGGTCACCTGGCCGCGCGGGTGGCGGGAGGACCGTACGCCCGCCCGCCCCATCCCATCTCCCTGACCACTCCGGTGCGGGAAAGTTACAGCCCCGGAAACGCTGCACCGATTGCTCTTCCCCAGGACGGGCTGCGCTCGGACTGCCCGCGGGGCAGCGGTCAGTCGGCTTCTCGGCGGGTTTCGGTTTCCAGCCACTGGGGAGGCCGGCTCCGCGCGCGGAGAACCAGCGCCGAGCACGCGCCGCGAGGTCCCGGGAGAGGCGCCCTGACAGCGGCGCAGCGCCGGCAGCGGGGTCCGTCTCACCGACCCCACAAGGCGCGCACCCCGTGCGACCCCGCGCCGTCCCAGGCGGCGAGGGGACGCTGTCAGCGAGCAGCCCCGACCCCTGACCCCGACCGCTGACCCCGACCCTGGCCGCACCGACGCGCGGGGCCCACCTTCCGCGTGCAGTGCTCACACTTCATCTGGAGCAGGGCAGGCGGGGCTGGCGCGCGCGACCTGAGGGTAGCACCGGGAAACACGGTCACTGCCGCCGGCCGCCCGCCGCCCTTTGTTGCTGTCGCCCCCGGCGCGGTCCCACCCCGCGGCTCCGCGCGGCCAACGAGAGCGCTGGGGCCCGTCCTCGCAGCCAATCACAGCGCGCGGGGGCGGGGCGCGGCCCGACCCGCCCGGACGCCGCCGAGGCGCCGAGCGAGCGGCCGACCGTCCGGAGGAGGCTAGCTGGCCTCGTTCCGGGGCGCACGGGACCGTCAGCTCGGCGCCGGATGCGCACCGCCCTTAGGGCGCGTGCCCGGCCGAGACCGCGCAGCCCTGGCGGGGAGGGGCGGAGGCGCGGCCCCGGCCTGCCGCCATTGCCGCCCCGAGGCGCTGCACGTAGAACTGGCGAGGCTTCAGTGCGCACGCGCGGCGGGACCCGGTGCACGCGGTCGGCGGGAGCACGAGGGCCGCGTGAAGTGGCGGCTGCCAGCTCGGTCGGGCTACTGCGTCTTAGACTCGACCCTTACGCTTTGCAGAGAATATTGTTCCTCCAAGCCATGGTACCACGTGAAGGGCTAAATGGAAATGTTGAACTGTGTCCATGATAAAGTCTCATAACTCCAGTGCATATCATACAGCACAGTCAGAAATGAGAACTTGCCAGGGGAATTCAGAGGAGAGAAAGAATGGCAAGTCGTGGGTGTCTGTCCAACACCGGCAACCCCCAGGAATCCCAGAACCTCGCAATCACCAACATGCTCAAGCTGTCCCAGGTCCCAGAAACCTCAGTAGGGTTTTGAAAAGTTTCCCCGTTAAATTGTTTTATTTATAGAACCTTAGTTCTTACGTCTTTTTTATAAATGCATTAGTTGAATTGAGGTCTTAACCGGCTGCCAGATTGATGTTTTACATTGCTCAAATCCATGTCAGCACCTCTCAGAAAGCATCTTCCATGTTCAGCATGAATAAGTGGGTAATTTTAGGTAGTCATTTGTATATATTTTGTTGATGTTTTAAAAACAAACGCCGTATATTATCATGTGTGAAAAAGCAAATTACAATCACTTAATTTCATGAAAAATGTAGTGTATAGATTTCCCCAATTATCTCATTCCTCTTCAGTTTAAATTCGGATCTAAATAAGATCCAATATGTTCTGATAGTCTATATTACAATTGGTTTGTCTGTTTCTTATGCCTCCCTTCAAAAAAACCCCAACTTTTTGTGCCCTGACCAGTGTGGTTCAGTGGGTTGAGCATCGTCCTGCAAAGTGAAAGGTCGCTGAGGGTTCAATTCCCCGCCCAGACACCTGCCTGGGTTTTGGGTTCCATCCCTGGTGGGGGCATGTATAAGAGGTAACCAATCCGTGTTTCCCTCTGTTTCTCCCTCTCTTCCTGTCTTTCTAAAATAGATAAAATCTTTTTTAAAAAACCTTTTTGTGCTTAAGTAACTTGAGGCTCATTTACAGTTGTTGGTGGGTTTTTGTTTTGTTTTAAATGTGTAGTTTCCATCTGAGAAAACAGGTTGTTCCCCTGTAGGGTTTCTCCCAGGTGCTGGCTGCATCCTGGTGGTGGTGGTGGGGGGGGGGGTCCTTTCCTTACCTTTGTCCTGTGAATTTCCAGTGAAGGGTAATTACAACATTCTAGCGGTTTGATCACAGGTTAAATTTTTTGGCAAGAATACTTTATAAATGTTGTGAAATTCCCCCAGGATATTCTACTATGTCTTTTTTAGTGTTGATTACCAGCTATTGACGAGCTTACCTAGATCCATCAATCCACCCATCCACCCATCCACCCGTCCATTAGGATGGTGTTTTAATCCTATCATTTCTTATTATTTATTTATTTTTATTTTTTAAGTATTTATTTATTTTTAGAGAGGGGGAAGGGAGAGAGAGAGAGAAACATCAGACATTGGGTGTGAGAATCCACCAGTTGCCTCTCTCACACCCCCTACTGGGAGCCTGGCCCACAACCCAGGCATGTGCCTTGACTGGGAATTGAACCAGCAACCCTTCGGTTCGCAGCCCGCGCTCAATCCACTGACCTACAACAGCCAGGGCCTCATTTCTTATTTTTTAAAAGGTTTTAGCCCTGGCCTGCATGGCTCATTGGATGGAGTGCCAGCTTGTGAACCAAGAAGGTGCCGGTTTGATTCCCAGTCAGGGCACATACCTGGGTTTCGGGCCAGATCCCCAGTAGGGGGCGTGCAAGATGCAACCACACATTGATGTTTCTGTTCCTCTCTTTCTCTCTCCCTAAGGATTTTATATATTTACTTTTAGAGATAGGGAAAGGAAAGGAGAAAGATGGGGAGAAACATCATTGTGCAAGAGATACATCCATTGGTCCCCTCTCTCATAACTCCAGCTGGGGACCTGGCCCACTACCCAGGCTCGTGCGTGCATTGACTGAAAATCGAACCAGAGACCTTTCAGTTCCCAGGCCGGCACTCAATCCACTGAGCCACACCAGCCAGAACCATTTCTTGTCTTAATAGGGGGAATGCTTCTATAATGACAAATTCTCCTTACCCACTATTTAGTCTTGTACATTTTACACAGGCAGGATAATGCTTGATTCTTCATTAACTGTTAAAAAATCGGAGTTTGTTCCTCAGCATCCTCCAAAAGTGAACAAAGAATTTAAAAATATATCACGATGAATTGTGAATTTAAACATACGAGTATTTTCAATTCATTTGAACTATTCTTACTGATGTTCAAATAGTTTGTCTTTTTTTGGCAATGAGACTCTTTTCAGTTAGGTTCTGAATTCCTCTGACGAGACGCTAATTAGTCTCTTGCTCTTGATAGAATTCCTTGCTCATTTTTGCTGAAATCAGCCTTTTCTATGAGAAGCCTGGTTCCTTTAGTAGGAATTGGTATTGGAGACCAGAGAACGGGCACTAGAATTGCTCGTTGCTATTGGACTGGTCATTGTTCCTAGGACTTTTCAGTGGACAGCATTAGGAGACATGTATTTTTAAAATGAAATATTAATTCCCCCTGATCCTTCTTGTCCGACCCCAGGGGCACAGGGCTCACATGTATGAACCTCATGGATCTGGACTGTGGCTCCTTTCTCTCAGGCTCAAAGTCCAGGGTCCCGGTGGCTCCTCCATAAGACACTCGTCTGCATTTTCCCATCACACACACAGAAGGCACCAGACTGACAGTACTAACAAACCCAGTGCCCGTCGCCAAAATACCACAGTCTATGCGTTTCAATATATGTATTTATTTGCATCCTGTAAGCTTTCTAAAAAGACTTTATTACTTATTTTTAGAGAGAAGGGGAGGGAGAAAGAGGAGAGAAACATCAAAGTGTGGTTGCCTCTCATGCGCCCCCTACTGGGGACCTGGCCCACAACCCAGGGATGTGCCCTGACTGGAAATCAAATCTGCACCTCTCTGGTTCACAAGCTGGCACTCCATCCACTGACCCCTGCCATCCAGGGCTAAAACCTCCTTTCTAACTACGGGATATTTACACACTTTACGCCACCTTACTCTTTGCACTCAACAATACAGTATGTGCTGGAGAGTTCTCCATACTAACAGATACTCCCCATTCCTTTTTCCAACAGATGCATAGTGCTGCATCATGTGGATGTATGTATTTAACAAGGTCCAATCAAGAGAGAGAAAGCACACAGTACTTTGAACAGAGAGGGTTTAATATAATGAATTATTAACTAGGGATTGGAGCAAGGAGGCCAATATGAAGTAAATCAGTACAAAGAATGTAAGAATGGCAAGAAACAAGGCAACCCCTGCCCCCAGGCTATGAAGGAACCCCCAATGAGGAGCCCACTGCACCCCAGGACTGATGGAGAATGGAACTTGTTGGAGAGGAGAGCCGTGGCTCCCTGAACAACAGAGGGGCCACTTGGCCCCGCCCTGGTGGGACTCACTGGAAACCCACCTGGTGGGGTGCTGGGAAAGCTTTTTCACAGGCATCTCACAGGTGGCCCTTTGCACAAAACCACGTAAGAGGGTGCCGGGGGACACTGGGAGCTGCTGGGGGCTGTTGGCCAGCATGCATGTGAGAGCTGGGCGCTGGAGAAGCCCTGTGAGCTGAAGGAGCCTGTGGACCCAGCACAGCGGCACCAGAACCAGGAAAAGTTCCTACCCCTGCAGTCCAGCACCCTCTACTGACTGAGCTGAGCATCGTGCCTCCGAGCACAGGAAAATCTCGGGCTCAGACTAATTTTCACAGGGCAGGCAGTGAAGTTGGAATTCAGAGCTGAGCTATCATTGATAATTGGCACCATATAGATTTTACTCAGTCCCCTACTTATGGAAATTGTATTCACTTCCAGTCTTTTTCTGTTACCAGTCCTCAGCAAGCGTTTAACGAAGTCAGGTTATCATTTGTTTGCTCACTTAATATTTATAGAATGCCGGTGCAGACTTCATCTTTAAATGGTTTACAATTTAGTAGGAAAGGTGGGATGCGAAGGTCCAATTTACAGGGTATCAACTCAGTTCTGCCTAATCCAGAGAAATAAGATCACTTCCAGCGGCAGCAAGCAGGAGGGGCTTAAAGGAGGAGCTAGTTAGCAAGTCCCGGACCCTGGAGACCGTGTTGGATCTCAACAGAGGGCCGTTTCGAGAAGAGGGAGTGTGCGCCGAGGCGCCAGGTCAGGACACCTAGCTGTTCAGGCAGAGCCGCGTCGCTGCCGCTTCGGGCAGAGGTTCTCAGAGTGGTTCCTGGACTACAAGCACCCGCGACCCCGTAACATTTCAGGCCCCACCAGCTTCTGGGAACCGGATCCAGCAGCGCTTCGACGAGCCCACTGGGTGATTCCGGTGCGCGGTTAGTTTTGGGAACCACGGGCAGAGTATGGGAAGCTGACTGGTAAAGAAATGCGGTCTCCAAAATTTGTATCGTGTGCCCATTTCGGCAAAACTTCTAGGTGTGTGTGTTTCTTTATAAGCAGTATTATGCATGGTTGTATTAACCTATGTAAGTTATAAAACAAAAATAAGGATTAAAAGACAAAAATAAATAGGACTGTAAGCTCTCGTGTTCTTCCGCACCTGGGAGACCACCCACGTAGGCAAGGGCTTCTTCCGGGTGCAAACAGGAAGGCAAGTTTTTACAATTTTTGCCATAAAATTTCATGCGTCTGTTGTTAGATTAACTTTAGGTCCTTTCTATTTTTCTCGTTTTAAACTTCTTTCTGAGGCGTAAATGACAGTCGTTCTCCGGCCATGGCCGGGCCTCCGCACCCCGCGGCCGCCACTGCGCAGACTCCCGCTCCCCGCTCGCACCCGCCGGCTCCGCTTCCAGAGAAGCGACGCCAAGACTGTTCCGGGACCCCGGGGTGGTTCAGTGGGAGGCGCGCAGTCAGCGCTGTCGTGGTCCGCTCCCTCCCTCAGTCCCACCACCCGCCGTTTACAGGATGCACCGCCACCCAGCAACTGGAGGCTGCAGCGCGCACCCCGCCGCAGTGCGCGGCCCCGTCCCCAACCTCGGAAGCGACGCGTCCCGCCCCGCGAGCCCGGAAGTCGGCGCAGCCCCGCCCCCAGCCCCGGAAGTCAGCCGCCCGACTCGCGGCCTCGGGTCCTGCTCTGCGTTCCCGCCCACCAGTCGGCGTTTTCGGTAGGCGCGGGGCCGTGGCTGCCGTCGGGGCGGCTCGGGCGAGCGGCGGGGCTTGCGGGCTCCACTCTCCAGGGCGCGGGCTCGGGAGGCAGCCGGGGGCTGCAGGAGTCAGGCCGCCAGCAGCTCCCCTCGCCCAGGCCGGCGACCTCGCTGCGCGAGCAGGGGAGGGCAGTGACGAGCGCAGATGCAGCGTTCGTGGGCGAACAGCACCCGCGGTGTCAGGGATTTGACTCGACCCGGCAGGCTCGGTCTGCAGGGGCTCTTCTCTCACCCGCAGCGGAGGAGGCTGCACGGCTGGCTTCTTCCGTCCGCGCCAGAGCGGACTCAGACCACGAGACTGGCGGTTCCGTTTTTTTGGCGGGGGCCCGCACAGGGAAGTGAGGGCGTTCTGCTAGGTCCCGGTGGGGTCCCGGGAGCTTGAAGGTGACTGGGGGCTATAGTTGCCAGGTTAGATGGGGCAGGTGAGGATCAGTGCCGGTTGATGGTTTGTGAGTCCGAGCAGGCAAGCGGCCCGGTGCAGTCAGTATAATTGAGCAGAGAAGGGCCATCTTTCCAGAGGAAACGGGTCCCTGGGGCATCAGGTGATATGCAGAACCAGAGAGAGGGCGGTCATCGGAGGCCAACCTGTTCCCCAACCCGTGCGGGACTTTCTGGCGGGCCAGCCGAGCCCCTGCCCTGGAGACCTGGCACCTGCCTGGGCAGTGGCCACTGGGCTCCAGTTGTCTGTGTGTCTGTCTGCCCTTCCCAGCCCGGGTCTCCTGTTGAGCGTGGTGCCCGCACGGCCCCGGCATGTACATGCAAGTGGAGAGGCGCAGCAGCTCCTGCCTCCATTTGAAGAGGTCTCCGGGCATCCGGTCCTGGTCCCTGCTGGTCGGTAAGGGTTTCCATATTGACCCCCAACTGACAAACCTAACTTTGAAAAAGGATGAGAGTGAAACTTAAGTTTTCCTTCCTTTGATTTACTTCTTGAAGATACAGAAGTACTTTCTTTGTATTCTTCCGGGTTTTATCCTTGATCATGCTGTTACACATGACGTGTGCCGGTCTGGCCTTTTTCACCACTGAGCATCAGTTAACGCTGCGTGATCTGCTGAGGGCCCGGGGTTTCCCTTCACTTGCTGTGCCTTCGCACACCTGGCCGCAGGTCTGATTTACGTCTTGGGCCCACGTGAGGGGTGATGGTGCATTCCTTTTTTCCTCTTAAGTGGTGGAGGCTGCCCTGGCTTCTGTCCCTGCACCCGCCGGGCAGCTGCACCTGTGACTGGATTGGAGGTGTGAGGAGGTGCCGCTGTGCCCTCCACAGCCTGTCTCTGGTTCCTCTTTCGTGACCCTGCACGTGGCCTCCTCTGGCGTCACGTTGTGATCCGTTACGCAGTCCTGTCCTCATTCCATACCATGAACCTACTGCTGGGGTAAAACCCACACTGGGCTCTTCCGAGTGGTTCCCAGACAGCTCTGGATCTGCGTGTGGGTGGACCTGTCCAGTGTACAGACCATGCTTCTGAACGAAGTTCCCCCACACCTGAGCCTGGGGGTCTTCCCTCCCCTGCCCCCCGCCTGCAGCCATCACTGGCAGTGGGAGGGAGGCGGGCTCACGGCTGGCGGTGATCCAACACCAAGGTGCCTGCTCTCTCTCTGCAGGGATCTTGTCGATCGGCCTGGCTGCTGCCTACTACAGTGGAGGTGAGTGCGGCGCCTGCTCCCGGCAGCTTCCTTGGCTCTTTGGAAAGCGGAGGAAAGGAGAGCCCATCACCTCTAATCCACCAGGGCCTGGCCTTTGGGAGCACAGGTCCCTCTGGCTCCTCGTGGTTCACGGGGGCCCCACCCTGGGTGCTGTGTGTTCTCCCTCATACCCACGTCCCTTGCAGCCTGCACCTCACCTCTGTCTCGGGCATTTTCCTGTGCCAAAAATAACTGTCCCCCCTACTAAGTTTGACTGGCTAAAAGAAAATATTCTTCAGGAAGGTACTTTAAGCAGCTCCCTGTAAACCTTCCCCCCCGCCCCCACCAACCATGCTGGGAACCACAGGGACCCGACCACCTGTCTTGAGTGACACCCAGGGGACAGGGAGGGCAGAGCTGATGGCAGGCAGGACCCCCAGGTGCCGCTCCCGCAGCCGTGGGCCTCTGCTGCTGCCCTCACCTGGCGGCGTGTCCTGTGTTTGTCCCCAGACAGCCTGGGCTGGAAACTCTTCTACGTCACGGGCTGCCTGTTTGTGGCCGTGCAGAACCTGGAGGACTGGGAGGTGAGGCTGCCCGACCCAGGCTCCCTGCAGTGGGGACTGGGCCTGATGCCGCACGCCGAGGCATCACCATAGTGCTTCCCAGGTGCCAGGCCTCGGCCCCTGGGTGTTGCCTGTCACTGCTCCTGGGCCAAGGAATTCTCTGAAGCCGCTTTTCTCCTAGCGGCTCTTCATGACGGTTTTTCCCAAAGTCTTAACCTTCCATGAGTTGCACAGCAGAGTGAAGCGGGGCACCAGTGCACTCCTCTGGGCACTTGGTGGATGCCCCTTCCCTGTTCCCCTTTCTGGTCCTCTGAGCTGCTTGGCCCTGGGCTGCTTTCTGACCTTTGACCCCCACTGCCCCCGCTCCTCACTGGATGACCTTGGCCCTATACTTCTGCTTGCAAAGAAGAAAGAGGCCCTGCCCCCAGGCCCCTCGCCTGCCAGGAGCCCGGGGGTCAGGTTGCAGTGTTTGGCTCTGGCGGAGCAGCACTTTGGGGTCTGGTTGGGGACGCTGACTGGGAGGGCAAGGAAGAGGTCTGCTATGGTGAGGGCAGGAAAGTCAGGGAGCCCGGGCACCTCCCTGGAGGTCTGTGTCCGGTCAGCTTGTGCACCGAGGTCAGCAGCCTGTGACCACGTTGTGGCCGGTTTTCCAGGAGGCCGTCTTTGACAAGGGCACTGGGAAGGTCGTGCTGAAGACGTTCAGCTTGTACAAGAAGCTGCTAACTCTCTTCAGGGCGGGCCACGACCAAGGTGAGGCATCAGGGATGCCAGGGCACAGGCTCCTCCTGGCTGGAACGAGGGCTGAGTGGCGGCTAGGACGGGCCTGGGGCCTGGGGCCTGGAAACAGGCTGGGTCCCAGCTGGCTCCTTGGTACTCAGGGTCGTGTCCCACCTGTTGGGTGGACGTGGGGACACCCCTACACAGGTACTGGCCCGAAGCATGCTGCCAGGCCTCCCTGGGTCGTTGATTGGCCACTGGGGACCAGGACAGCATTTTCAGCAACGGGAGCAGCAGTGGGAGGATGGGCAGCACGGTGCTCAGCTGCGTCACTGCTGCCGGGTGGTCGTGAGAGGACAGCAGGCCTTTCCAGGCCACGATGGGTCCACTGGACGTTCCTTCTCACCCAGACTGGCCGCCACCCAGCAGCTGCATGACCATGCGCTATGGTCACTGACCTATGACATCCAAAGTCAGGGTCTTGGCTGTCTTCTGAGATCTAGCCTATGACACAGTGACCAATGCTCTCTGCTTGGTGGCCAGTGTGATGGGGTCCTCTGCAGAGCGGCCCTGTGACAGTGCCCAGCACACGGGTGTTGGGGACACCGCCCCCAGCCCACCCGCCCTGTGCCCCCTGCAGTGGTGGTCCTGCTGCACGACGTCCAGGACGTGAACGTGGAGGAGGAGAAGGTGCGGGGCTTCGGGCGGGGCTTCGTGGTGGTGCTGCGCTCGGCCACGGGCTTCTCGCACCCCCTCACCCAGAGCGCCGTCATGGGCCACCGCAGGTGAGCCACGGACTGGAGCCAGGGCTGCCCACTGGAACCCCTCCCCGTCAGGGGGCCCTTGCAACAGACTGGCGGGGCACAGGGAGAAGGGGACCATGGGGGAGGCCTGCCACCACCGCCAGGGGATGTCGGGTCCCCATGGGGACAGGGTTGGGGTCAGGTGCGGTTGAGGACCAGACCAGAAGGACATGCTGGGGAGCGCTGGAAGTGGTGGGGGTGCAGGGTGAGACCGGTGTGGTCTCTCTGGCTGCACCTCTCTCGCCATAACTCGCTCTTCCTCCCGTGCCCGTCCGGCCCAGTGACGTGGAAGCCATCGCCAAGCTCATCACCGCCTTCCTGGAGCTGCACCGCCTTGACAGCCCCGGGGAGCTGTCTCAGAGCAGCGACAGTGAGGCTGACGGGCCCAGGGACCGGAGCTGACCCCCTGGAGCCCCTGGGCTTGGTCCTGATGGTGCCTCAGCAGGCCTGACAGGCCCCCAGCCAGTCTTCCTCCTCGTCACCTCGCTGCGTCCTTGGCTACCCCAGTGTGGGATCCTTGGCCACTCCTGCGGCTCTCTGAGCAGAGCCACGGCTGGACCATCTGTGCAGCTCCAAGGTGCCCAGGGAGAGCACAGGCCCTGTTGGGCAGCGTGGGCTGTGAGTGGACAGACCTGCCCCACAACCCACCAGTCCTGTGGGGCTCTGGCCTCTGAAAGGGGAAGGCTCCCTGGGTGCAGCTGGGCAGGTGAGGACAGGGCCAGCAGCTGGGTCAGGCTGCAGATGTGGAGGCTGGCATGCAGTCCCCAGAAATCCGGCATCATCTTCCAGCCCCCCCACACCACATCCCTCTCCTGGGCAGATGTCTTCAGTGGTCAAAAGTGAGGTCCCACCCACAGGCTGCAAGGGCCCACCTGGCCTCCCCAGCTGAGAGACTATTCCTGCAAGATGGCTCATCTCAGGACCAACCAGGATGCACTGGGCTGTCACAGGCAGGGACCCCTCGGGCCTGATAAGGCCGCTCCGTGAGAGAAGGTGTCCTAAAGCCTGGACCTCCGCCCTGGAAGTCAGACTCCCAGCTTCTCTTGGGACCTGGGGCCCATTTGTGCATGACAGGAAGTGGGCTGCACCCACAAAATGGGGTCCCAAGGGTGCCTCAGCATGGTCAACTGGGCACTGCCTGGACATCAGGAAGGACGGCAGTTTTCAGCCACCCTCTCCCTTCTCGGCAGGGCCCAGCCGGCCTACCCTTGGTTTGGGAACACGGTCATTTAGACCTAGGGAAATTAGGTTTTCAAACACTTAAACCTGAGATACTTTTTTTTTTTCTAAAATAAAGTAAAATGCTGTGACTGGCTGGCTTCTGGTACGTTCCTGCCAAGGCTGTGAGGTGCCCCGCCCTCTGTGGGGGCCAGCCGGAGGCCTGGCTCAGCCAGGGCCCAGTAAGGTCGGTCACACTCCCAGCAGCCGGCTTCCAGCCCCTACTTTCCGCTTTATTTCACAAGCATTAAAGTTCGTGCTGGTCAGTAAACAAAGGTCTGCACTTCCTTCGGTGTGTTCTGCTTCCCTCCCCAGGGACAGCCGTGCTGGGGTGGGGGGCACTGCCTGCCTGGTGTCAGGCCGGGTGCAGCAGGGCCCCTCAGGGGTCCTGGCCAGTGTCAGGGCCGGGGCTGGCCGGCGGGGCCTGGGGCCCGGCAGCCTCGCCGAGGTCCTGTGACAGCGCCTGCAGCCGCCCCAGGCTGGGCCGCACGTTCTCCTCCAGCCACTCGTCCACGGCGTCCGCGTGGAAGACGCGGTGCAGGGCGGCCTCCAGCTCCCGCACGAGGGCGCTCCACCTGGCCAGGAGGCTGCAGGCCCCAAACAGCAGTGAGGGCCCTGTGCAGTAGCACAGTGCCATGCCTCGGTTTACCCACCCATACAGCAGGGCTGTTGGCGGTGTGGGGAGCCAAAGGCTGACCTTCACATTCTAATGTCTGAACCCGAGACCTGATTTTCGACTGGCTGGTGGTGCTGTGTCAGCACCCACACCAGTCAACACTGGCCAACATCCTGCGCCCGGTGGAGGCATCTGCACTGGCCTCGGCCAGCCGGGAGCCAGGAGAGCACCGGGGAGGGCTGGCCAGCAGGACCCTATCCCCCCCGGGGCCGGGAGGACTCGGGCTCATGGTGTGCTGGGCCCAGGACTGGCCCCAGGTGGTCTGGCCCCTGCCCAGGTCATTCTGGTCACCCCCTTTTTAGGCTAGGAGCACCCTGGGCTCCCTAACATTCAAGGGCACAGCCCATTCAGCGAGGTGGAGTCACCTGTGATACCTAGAAAGCCTGTCACAAGCAATGGCCACAGCTGCCACCATGCGGCACAGGACACATGCCCCAGGGGCGGGTGCTGTGCGAGGGGCGGGTTACCTGAGCACCTGGGGCTGGATGTGCTGGACCATGACCGGGTGGATGAGCTTCCGCCTCCGATGGTAGGGGCTGAACCAGCCCGTCACATACCTGTGGACAGACCCACACACACAGGTGGGCCCCGGGGAAGGGGGCAAGGCAGCCTCGGGGGGCTTTAAGTAACACCTCTGAAGTACTTGAAGAGTCTGGTAGAGACTTTTAAGTCATTTTCTCCCTGGAAAGTTTCCGAGCAGGAGGGGCAGGCCCTCGCGCGGGGGGCACGGTGGCGCCCCCCCCCCCCCGCGCCCTCACTCACCTGTCCCTCTGCAGCATCTCGTCCACAGAGCCATGCAGGTGGAGGCCAACCTGCGTGACGAGGGCCAGGATGTCGCTGCCCGGGAAGGAGCCGGCCCCCTCACTGCACAGAGAACCCGGGCACTGAGACGGGCCGACCAGCATGCGGGCGGGGGCGGGGGGGGCTGGGGGCAGGAGGTCACCTCGCAAAACCGGTCATTTCCAGGCTCGGGATCCCGAGAAGATTCTCCACTTTTGCTCTGGCTTCTTCAACAAAGCCCCCTGAAACCAGCCAGAGACGGGGGCTCAGGGAGCCTCAGCAGGAGCCAGCGAGGCCTGGACCCCTTGGCTGTGGGTGGCAGCAGGCCGGAGGGCCACTGGCCAGGCCAGCCAGTAATGTGCCAACCCCAAGGAGACCCCGCTGCTTCTTATGAAACACGTGAAAATGTGTTTGTTAAACTAAAAATCAGAGAACTGAGACTCGCATCGCCAGCATGCCCACGGCCCAGAGACCGCTGGGCTGACGCACAGGGGTGCCATTGGCCCTTCCAGCCTCCCCCCGGGGTCCTGGACTCCGGGGACAATGGAAACAAACCAGTGAGGCCGGGGGTGCTGTGTGCACAGACCTCCCAGTCAGTGTGGGTGACAGCACCCGCCCAGATGGCCCTGGGCACCAGGCTCAGCCAGCACCGCACGTCCCTGTCCCTGACGAGGTCCCTCCTTCCATCTTGCCGGCACAGCCAGGGCCTCTGGATGGTTGTTCACTGCCGGCCCCGCCCAGCACTGTGTCCCCAGACATGTTTCTGTGCCAACTCTCGTCCTTGTGCCAACTCCCTCCGAGGCGTCCTGGTGCAAACGCACCCAGCTCAGTGTCCAGCCCTCGCTGTGGAAAGACTGCTCCGGGTGCTGCCTGGGTCCCGCCCCCAGGCTGCCTCGGGGCCCTGAAGGTGGGCGGCAGAGGCGCACCACCCTCCGCGTCTGCGGCAGGACGGACTCCTCTGCTGGGCACACTGTGTCTGGGGGGCGTGCTCCCTAACCTCCCAGCGTGTCTTGGGTTTAGGCTTGAAGACCCGGGGCTGGCAGTGGTTGGGGGTGACAGCTTCAATGGGCATCCTGTCCTCCCACCCCAAACAGTGGAGGAAATGCAGTCCACCCAGAGCACGTGGGCCTCTGCTCCTCCTGCCCGCCCCCCACGGGCCTCTGGGGGGAGCGGGCGCCATACCGTGTAGCAGCGACTGCAGGCAGGCAGCCAGGGACGGGATCCCCACGGGCAGCAGCTCACAGAGCACAGAGAAGTGGTCGTACCTGGGTGCACGGGAGGGGTGCTCAGCGGCTGCCCCTCTGCCCCAGCCCCTGCCCCGCCAGGCAGCCTCCCAGCTTCCGCAGGGCAGGCCACTGCCCCTCTGCACCTGGAGTGCCAGTCCCGCCCACACGGCCCTGCCTGGCCCGTTGCTTTGGGGGCGCCACCCGATGCTGCTGCTATTGAGGATGGAGCCCCCGCCGAAGGCCCTGCCTCCACCTTCCCTTGGTGCTGGGGCCACCTGGCCTCCCCCTCTCCCGGGCCCTAAGGTAGGACTGCAGCCAGGACTTGGCCAGGACAGGGGTCAGTTCCTAACTCAGATTTCCAAGTGGTAGGAAATTCTGAAGAGCCACCATCTGTCCTGGTTCCCACTGTGCAGGGGCCGTGTGCGGTGGCCTCGTGGAGACCGTGGACATGCATGTGAACCAGAGAGCCCCCGGGGCCCTGACGCCCAGAGCAGCGAGCCCTGTGCAGAGCGTGGGGGCGGCTAACAGGGTGTGAGGGGCCTGCACGCCTCCCACGCTGTCCCCAGAGCACCCACCCCTCCCTCCGGCAGATGAGGAAGGTCGCAGGCCCAGGCTGCGGGTGGCGAAGACAGCGACATGACCCAGCCATGGGAGCTGCCCCCATCCCGAGACAGGGGCTGAGTGGCCTCACCTCTGCCAGCCCGTCAGGACGATGCCCTGCAGTGTGTCCGCCGGCCCACAGGCCGCCACCTGCAGCCACTGCATGTGGTTCCGGACGTGGTGCTCGATGGGGGGCAGGGTCTGGTGCGGCCCCGTGGCCCCCTTGAAGGCACTGGCGGCCCAGAGCCGGGGGAAACCGCACTTCTGGTACTTCTCCATGAGGAGCACTGAGCGAGAGCAACAGGCGTGGCTGGGCCCTGAGGTGGCTGCAGCCACCAAACCTGAACCGGGAGGGCCCACCCCACGCTGTGCGGACGGGAACCACGGAAGCCCACACCTGCCAGGCCCGGGGGCTGCCCATCTCGGAGGGCAGGCGCCCGCCGCTCACAGGGGGCCCCAGATCACGTGCCCCCCATTCACACGCCCACTAGGACAGGCTGTCCCATGAGGACCTGGCCACAGGACATGCGTTGAGGGCCACTCTCGGGGCTGGGGCCCCTGGGCGGTGAACCACCGGTCCCGACGGGCTGGGAGACAGAGGCCCTGCATCCCCCCACTGGGCCGTCGGAGGAACAGGGTCTCCTCTGGCAGCGCGGTACTGACCCTTGCCACGGACGTCCAGGTCAGCCCCGTAGTCCCAAAGCACTGGTTCCACCAGCTGCGGCAGCCCCGACGCTGGGGCCGGAGAGAGGATGTGAGTGCCAGGCCCGCCCAGACGGCCCTCCACCCACGTTCTCACATAGAAAGGAACCCACGCCCTCTTCTCCAGGGCAGACCCCACACTGTGCTGCTCTCACTCGCGTCCAGGAAGCCGCCGGCCACAGCAATGACCAGATACCCGGAGTTCTGGCCCAGCCAGGGGCCCAGAGCTCCCCGCCGGGTGGACTACTCCGTCTGTGGGCTGCCCGTGGCCCTAGGCCCAGGTGCCCTGGAACACGCTGCCGAGTGGGCTGAATTGTAACGAAGGTTCATGAAACCCAAGTGGCCACACTTGGGTACCAGTCTGGCGGCGGGAAGGGGGGGAGGGGCACTGTGGCACCGGACCCCAGCTCTGGCGGAGCTGGGGTGACCACCCCAACCTCCCATCTCATCCCAAAGACCCCGGCAGGGTGAGCCCGGGGGCTGCAGAGGCTGCTGCTTCCCTCACTGGAGCCTCGGCCAGGGCCCCTCACTGCCACCCCCAATTCAGATCCACCACCGTCCCTCTGCAAGGTTCTCACGCCTTTTAGGGGAGTGGCGCGCTCGTGTGAGAGAGTTCTACGGGGACCGCGGCCTGCGGCCCTTTCCCTGGCTCCCCACCCGCAGATGGGGCGCAGCAGCAGCCCCGCCCTCCCTGGCACCAGGGTGCCTCCCTGCAGACAGCGGGCGGGCAGTGGCTGACCTGACAGCTGGTCCTCAGGCACGTCCCGCAGCATGTCGTCCCACACCAGGGGTGTCGTGGCGGGGTGCCGGGCCCGCGTGAGGCTGGCCACGGCCCGTATGTGGGCCAGACACAGGGCGGCTGTGGAGTTCTGCGCCTGCTGCAGCCACTGTCTGGACGCCTCACCCTCCCCGAGGTGGCAGACCTGGACGGGGAGACAGGACTCGGTCGCCCTGGGACACGCTCCGGAGCGACTGGGGTGCAGGCTGTGGCCACAGAGCCCCCAGGGGCAGCGGCACGTGAGCAGCTGGTGGCAAAGCGGGACCCTGCATTCCTCTCCGAGACCCGAAGTCCCACGGGCGTCCCCTTCTCAGCAGCTCCGGAGGGAAATGACCCCGATGTCCCCCCACACACCGGAGCGTCCCTCAGCCACACACAGGCACGCAGCCTGGGCGCACCCGGCTCAGGACAGCACTGGGCACCAAGGGCCACACGCTGGGGAACTCCAGTTGGGACATGTCAGGAACCAGAAGATCCACAGACACAAAGGATAGCCGGGCGGGGGTGGGACTGGCTGCTCGAGGGGCATGGGGTCCCTTCGGGGGAGGGGAGGCCCCACGGACGCTGGTGACGGTGGCATAGCATCATAAACGTGTCAGGTCGGCCCAAACGTCCGTTTAGATTTTTCTGCGAAATAAGACGTTTTTTCACGTTCACCAACAACGTCACCGCTAAAGACACTCTGAGCACGTGGGCCTCCTCCCACACGGACTGTTCTCCATTCGAGTCTCGCTCTGACCGCTCCGGACTTCGCCGGGTCCACCGACTGACCGTGCAGCCTCGTCCAGAGAGAGACCCCCAGCGCAAAACTGCACAAACCACTGTCACGTTCGATCAGTCGCAGCGCCCTCTCCACACATGGCGTAAATCTCTATTTTACGTTTCAGTTGCATTTTTACTTTTCTTGAAATAACGCACAATATGCCAAAAACGTTGCATATTTTGTTCTACCTTCAATATTAAAATGGCTACACAAAAATGCACCAATTTCGGTCGAGTTTTTTTAATGCTTGCTGACATGACGCTGACGTGACGCTGACGTGACGGCTGTCGGAATACAATGTAACCGAACTGTTCCGAACAGAGTCAAAGGCAGCCGAGCGCTGCCAGAGCCGACCTGCCCTATGGAAGAACCGAACGAACTTCTCGGCCAACCTAACACTTACAAGGCACCGACTCACACGCTTTAAGATGGTCAGAATGGTAAATTTTAGGTTGCATTTTACTACCCCAAAGAGGGTTTCCTTTGAAGAAAAGGATCGATTCTGGAGCTAAAACGTGTGCAAAGCCCCTGCCACGCTCGGCAGGCTCAGCACCCCCGGCTCACGTGAGTTTCTTAAGAAACAGCGAAGCAGAAAGGACGAGGCGGTGGGAGGGTGGGGAGAGGGCACAGCGCCCCCCCACGACCGCCTTGTCCCACCAATGCTCCAAGGCCCCAGAGTGGTATTTCCTGAAATTGCATTTCTTCAGTCGGAAAACATAACCAGCTCAAACTTGCACCCAGGGCCAGCGCCAGGGGCATGAATCCCACTGGAGTCGGGGGGTGGCGGGGGGGCACAGGCAGCACCACCGTTCTGGGCCCAGCCCTCCCTCATCGGACCCTGGGTGCCAGAACCACGCATCACAGGTCTGCCTGGGTGACCTGCCAGCGACACCAATGGCCTCAACTGGACCCTCTCCTCCGCCGGCCCGCCTCTGTCCTCGGCATGTGGGCCACTTTTCTGTTTCAGAGAAGCAGCCACGAGGTGGAAAAGGTGAAGTGAGGACACGACACTGCTGCGGACGTGGCCAGCGTGAGACGCGACACGGGCACCTACCTCGTCACAGCCGATGTGGAGCCACCGGGCCCCCGCGTGCAGCTCCATGACCTGGCCGACCATGGCCGCCACCAGCGCCAGGGACTCGGCCTCGTGGGGGTTCAGGGTGTTGGGGAAGAGCGCCACTTCTCGCAGGTGCGCAAGGGCCTCGTGCTTCAGCACGAACTGTGGAGAGAGGGCAGGAGGTGCTCGGGGACCTGGGAGGGAGGCCCCCACCAGAGCCCCTGCAGCAAGGGATGGGTAGGGAGGGAACCCTTGGCCAGGCTGCTGCCTCGGAGTCCCCACCGGCCAAATCCCAGTTCACGCCCCCAGCCCTGCGCCAAGCCCCCGCAGAGGCCGGGCATGGTGATGGGGGCACAGCAGGGGCTTCCGAGAGCCTGTCCCTGCAGCGCTGAGCTGCCTCCTGCCCCGGCGCCCGACCCCCACACCTGGGCACCGGGGGCTGCTCCCACTCACCTCCATGTGCCCAAACGTCTGCACCAAGGGGATGACCTCTAGCCCATTCTGTGCGGCCAGGTGCAGGATCTCCTTGACTTCCGACGGGCTGCAGAGACCAAGCCGCCCGAGAGGGTCACGCCAGCTCTTGGTCACCCTCCCCCGAGCCTACGGGCCAGGTGCCGGGGCAAACCAGCGCAGTCCTAGCTCCGAAAAGCTCAACAGGGGCTATGACCGGGTCAGAGACGCCCCTGCCCTAAAATCTGTGGAAGTGATGCTGTGCAGCCTCTGCGGACAGCTTTTCACCAGCTGTTCCCACCCAAACGACAGGACGCTGAGGCCCTTCCACCAGAAACAGCCACACGAATCACATCCAAGAGCAGGGGAGGCAAGCCACACGCAGCAGCAACCTAAGCAGAGCGCACATTTAAACGGATTCAGGAACGTGTTTGAGCGCCCCCCAGTGGTTTTGCTGGAACACAGCCACACCCTGTTCGTCATTCATGGGCCACCTGGGGCTGCTTCTGCCCTTCGGAGAGTGGGGACCGAAGCCAGGCGGGCCCAGCCTGAAGCGTTCACCATCTGGGCTTGAGAGAGAAAGCAGGTGACCTCCTCAAGAGAGGAGACAAAAGGTCCCTTCTGGTGGAGAGCCACCCCACCCCACCCCACCCCACGGTGGGGGAGGCCTCCCGAGGCCGCAGGTGTGAGCTCGGCTGCCAGTCCCTCCACCAGAGTTGTCCTCTGCGAATGCACCTCACCAGAAAGCGATCTCCAGTTTCCGTGTGTGCCTACACCACCTTAGGTTAAAGACGTACTGACTATACAAAGTTCTCCCTTGACTCTCAACATACCTTTTTCACTTAAAAACACAAATGAAAAAGCCAGTCTGCTGTAGGAAGAACAGGGGAGCCCAAGGCAAAGGGAAACCCGGGGCGATCTTGCCACGGAGGAACACTCTGGCCGCCTCCTCCCAAGCGCCCGCCCACAGGGCCGGCCCCCACACGCTGGGGAGCCCTGACACACAGCTCCCACCCCCCGGGCTCTTTGCCACCGCAGCCCGCCAGCAGGACGCCTGCTGCTTCGCACCCTCGTGACCACCAGAGTGTCATGGTTTCTCTTAAAGGGTTCACCAATCTGGTAGCCAAAGTGGCAATTCGTGGTTGTTTTAATTTCTTCTAACACTGTCATCTGTTTATTGTCCTGTGCCCATCCTTCTCTGGGCTGTTTACTCCTGGCTTACATGGACGCTGTAATCTCGAGCCTGCAGGGCAAACCCAGGACCACCACGTCCCGTGTCACGGGTTCTGAGCCTCTCCCTTGAGTCTCCGCTTTCCCGGGAAGATCCACGGCGGCCTCGAGGGGAGCCCTCCTCCCCCTGTGTGGCGCCTGCCAAAGGTTCCCTCGCCACTACACGCCTGCCGACGACGAGAACACAGCTCCCCTCTGCTGGGAATGCGTCCCATTTTTGTAATTCAAGACATGCGTTTAAAAAGACAGACAGGTTGTCCCACCAGGCGAAGTCCTCGCCCGCCCCACCCGTGTCCCCAGGTGGCCGCCCCCACACCATTCTCTCTGCACGCGGTCACCCTCCGGGTGGGTACCTGTATGCGTGCGGGGCCCGCAGCAGCCGCAGGTGGCCCTCGTAGGGAAACGTGTCCTCATACTCAATGAGGAGGCCGTCGGCGCCCAGGGCGCGGAACAGGGGGAAAACCTGGCGGCAGAGGGGGCGGCGAGGAGCAGTGACCGTGTGAAGGGCACACGTGCACACACGAGACACACGTGCAGCTCAGAGCCCTTCCACCTCATGCACATGAACCGCCGTGGACATGCACATCCTCCCTGTGACCTCCTGCCAGGACTGCATACTTTGCGTCACACCAACCTAAACTCTCTAACAGTGACATCTTCATCTGGCACCGTGGTGAGGGGACCACACACCCTAGAGCAACTGCCTCTGAACAGCAGCTGACCAGTGGCTGAGCTGGGGCAGGAGGGCTGGGCGAGCAGGGCCCACCGGCTGCAGGGTCAGAGAAGGCAGCTCATCTGGCCGAGACGTAGTACAGAGGAGTCTCTTTGAGCATGGGAGTGTGGGTGGGGGTACACGCCTGGCAGGAACCAGAGAGGAACAGAGGTGCTGGCCACTTCACGGGCTTCCTCCCCCAGCTTCCCCCATTACTACATCTTCATTTCAAAAGATGTGAATTCCTATCCTCAAGGATTTGGGGACTACGTCTTGTCTGCTATACACAGGGCTGGGCCCCCCCAGCCGGGTGTCATGGCTGGGTTCCAAGCACACACTTCTACAAGACTCTGCTCACGACTTGGAAGACTGAACCCAGAGTGGTCCCTTGAGGCAAAAGGGAGCTCCTACCTCCGAGAAGTATGAGACCTTAGGCGGGGCTCCTTTAAGGTCCAGGTGAACAAACCGCATCTTAAACAGTGAGGAGCCTGACATCTCGATATTTTTTTGTGAAGATACACAACAAAAATCTCTTCTCTGGGGCGTTTCTCCCTGGTAGAGAAATTCAGACTTCTTAGTGGGCAGAGGCTTCTGATTCCTGTTTCAGTTCTGTTTTTCTTCAAGGACAGGGGAAAGAAGGGACAAAGAAAGGGAGAGAAACATCAATGGGTGGTTGCCTCTCACACGCCCCCTACTGGGGACCTTGGCCCGCAACCCAGGAGTGTGCCCCAACTGGGAATTGAACCGGTGACCCCTTGGTTCGCAGGCCATCACTCAGTCCACTGAGCCGCACTAGCCAGGGCTCAATGACTGAATTTTTGAGGCAACTACCTAAATTACCAGCAGGGGGGTGGGGGTATGGGGGGTGGATGTGTTCTTATAAAAAAGCATTGTGAAAATCAGCAATGCTTTTAAAGCTTAATTGTTTTAAAACCTTACACACGAGATCTGTTTTTTCGGGAAGTGAACGTAAAAGCGGCATTTCCGGGCTCCAACCCACACTGGCCGTGCGTGCCCCTCACGTGCACACAGAAACCCTGCTTCTCCGGAGACACTGGGGTGCCAGAGCAGACATCTCACCTGCGACAGGCTCCTCAGAGTCCTTGGCAACGGAAGCCCCTGCCAGTCCGCAAAGGCGCAGAGGTCAGTGCCATCTGGTTAGGAGAGCCAGTTCCCTTGCCTTGATTCCCTCCTGCAAGGTCCATAGAAACGAGATTATTTCCGAGACCTGGGTCACCTCTCACTAGTCTTTATCAGACTACAAGTGGGTATGCACTTGTCGCTGGTTCCGCCGCTCCCGGGCAGGTGACCACAGGCCCTGAGGGGCCTTCAATGGCATTCCGGTCCCCAGTTTCAGATCAGTGGGGCAGAACTCTTAGTCCAATGGATCCCAAAAGGTTTTCTATCCCCCCTCCATCAGAAAATTACTCACCTTTGAGACATAATCTTCATGAATGACCCTCACTGTTAACTGGGCTCATTCACAATCATAGGTGTCTTGATAGGGCCACTTGACTGTCCCTCTTTCTCACCGCACGGAAGCTGCACGGAAAGCAGAGGGCCTTCGGGCGTGCCACAGCACAGAGATGCTCTCGGGTGTGGCCCGGACCCTGGGGAGGTGGCGCGCGAAGGCGCCGGGAGGACACGCGGCGGGGCGAGGACGCGCTTCAGACTTGGGATCGGAGCTCGCCCGTTCCAAGTGGAGTGGGGGAGCGGAGAACCGCGGGCGGGGTGTGCCGGGGAGTGCGCTGCGGAGTGCGCGCCCAGGTGCGCCGCGCTCGGCCTGCGATTGCTCGGGTCTGGCCTCGCTCCCCGGAGTCGATGGCCGAGCGAGTCGTTCTGCGACTCCGGTCGCGCCAGCCTCGCGCTACCTCTCGCGAAACTCGGCTCGGCTCGCGCGCTGCCGTGTTCGGCCCGGCTCTGCGGCGAGCTGGCCCGATGGCGCCTCAGCGGAGAGGCGCGCCCAAAGCGCCCGAGGGCAGCGGGGCGGCCGAGCGCAGGCGCCCGAGCAGGTGAGGGGATGCGCGGAAGGACGCGGGCTCCGGGACCGAGGGCCGGAGCGTGGGCGTGGCCTGAACGCAATGGTGCTGTGCGGGCGTCCGTCCAGGTGGGGGCGTGGTCATGCGGTGGGCGGGCTGTCGTGTGGGTGTGGTCTGCCCAGAGGTGGGGGCGTGGCTCGTGGGGGCGGGGAGTCTGTGGGTGGGGCCTGCACAATCCGGTCCCCGCCTGTGCCCTCAAGCCCGGTAGCCTGCTCCGACTCAGAGCTTCTGGCTGAGTCTGGGGGTCGCGGGGTAGAAGAGGGGTTCTGCTCCCCAATCCTCCCTGATTTCCCTACTCCGTGTGTCCAGAGGACTCCCTGCCGGGACTCCTCAGGGGCCCGGGGTCCCCACGGCCCCACGGTCTGGTCCCCGTGTGCTTTCCTGAGGGCAGTGCACAGAAGGGCTCCCAGGTGGGTGCCCGGAGGAATGAGTGTGACCATCTGATCACCTTGCCTTCCGGCGGACTCTGCCTAAAGCTCTCGGGGCCAGGACCCGTTTTAATCACCCAGGGACAAGTGACCACCTTGTGCCTGCCCTACCATGGACCTTGCTCCGAGGCCTGAAAAAGCAGCCTTCTTTGTTTTCGGCCTCTTGCCCCAAACAAGGGTGCTTATTTTGAGGGGACTCCGAGGGGAGCATCGTGTGGAAATCTGGCCGGAAAGGCTGCTTCTTCACTCTTGTCTCCCTGCGCCACTCCTGCTCCACTCTGTCCCTTTTCGTCTGAGCAGCCAGGCTGTCCTGGGAATGTGTGGCCCACCCCTCTGCACCTGCAAGTCAGGGCTTCAGCCGCCTGCTGCTGAGGAGGGCCAGCACTCTCCCCCGCTGATCTGAATTCTTGGGGCAGAGAAATGATGGGCTCACTGGAGTCAGGGGTCCACCCCAGCCTAATCAGCGGAGACCGGGTGGCTGGTTTTTGTGGGCTGGGCCGACCCCCCAGGCAGCTACAACTGCCGTTTAAAATGACCGCGTGCTCACCCGGGTGGTCTGACTGCTGTGCCCAGCTTGGGGTTTGTTTCACTGGAATCGTCGATTTAGCGGGCTGAGGTGTGAGAGACAAAGATAGAAGGCAGGCGTCCTGCTGTCCAGGAATTACTTCTGCACCAGAAGAAACCAGGTACCCGCACCGCCGAGGAGAGGTGCCCTGGTCTTTGTTCTCATTTCCTTCTGCCCATTCATCAAGCTCCGCAGCCACCAAATCTTTCCCAGACAGCAGAGCACCCAGCTGCTCAGTTACACGCGTGTACAAACACGTGCATGCACACACACATATGCGCATGCGGATATGTACCGCAGAAACACACAGGGACACCCATGCCACTTCTGCCCAGGTGTGAGAGCCCCCCAGGGACCCTGGGCTGCACAGAAGGTGTCCATCCCTGGCTCGTGTGGGTCAGTGGATCGAGTGCCAGCCTGCAAACCACAGGGTCGCCAGTTCAATTCCCAGTCAGCGCACAGGCCTGGGTTGCGGGCCAAGTCCCCAGTAGGGGTGCTTGAGAAGCAACCACACACTGAGGTTTCTCTCCCTCTCTTTCTCCCTCCCTTCCCCTCTCTCTAAAAATAATAAATAAAATCTTAAAAAAAGAGAAGCATCTTGCTTGCAGGTCGTCTCTGTTGTGCTTATTTTGTCTTTCCGACCAACTCCCAGTCTAGTCAAGGGGGCGTGAGTCACACCTGACTCAGTTCAGGCCGTGTGTCTGCATGTGCGTGCTCACCGGGGCACGCGTGTGAGGTGGGGCGGTCCTTTCCAGGTGCAGGCCACTCGAACAGGCCACAGACTCTGGTAGGACTCCCGAAACAGGTCATCCGCTGGCGGCTCTCCCTGTTGCCTGGGAGGGGCACGTGAGCCCTGCCTGGTCCGTGGAGGGGCACGCTTCCCACCATGTCCCCCCCACCAGGCAGGTGCCCCGGATTGATTGACAGAAGCTCTGACGACGGTGGGTGCAAGGACAGGCCAAGGCTGCAGCCAGCTGTGGACGTGGCCCGCCCTTTCAGCCCACACCAGTGCACATGGGTGACTGGCTGTCTTCTGTCCTCAGCGTGAAGAGGGCCCGCGCGCCGTGGGAGGTGTGGAGCAAGTGGCTGAGAGCCGCCGCCCTGGGGACCTGCGCCACGCTTGCTGCGCTCCTGCTCTGGGGCAGCCTGGGGGACGACGACGGCGGCACTGAGGTCCTGGCTCACCGCAGCGAGGTTCTGTCTGGCCGGTTCATCGAGGTGCCCTGCTCCGAGGACTACAACAGCCACCGGAGGTTCGAAGGTGCGCAGTGCCACGGTCACCCAGGAGAGGGCAGCGAGTCAACGTGAAATACGGTGCCCCTACAATGCCTGTCTTTCGCTGCAGTGGGGCTCAGGTTCAAAGTGTGGGGGCATGGCAGACCACCTTTCCCTGACCCCAGGTTTGTTAGCCCACACCTGGGCCTGGAAGTGCAGGTGTTTCGCCGAGGCGTCCTCACTGTGGGCACCGTCTGATGGAGGGGACCATTTTCCTGGAAGGATGTCGCAGAATTGGAAAGGGAGGGATCAACCAGAAAAGGCATTGGCCATGGAAAGTGTGTTAGAGCATGGTCACCGCAGAAAACATTGCAATGAGAAACGTCACTCTCGGAGGCCCTTCTCCCGCGTGGGTGCGTGTCCCGCCCTGGCGCTGTGTCCCTGAAAGGGCGGTTGGTGGTCCGGATGCAGCAGAGCCTGGGGCCCGAGAAGGCCAAGGGACGTGGGGTTCAGTGCCCTGGAGAGCACACAGGCCACGGCCCAGGCCACTGGAGACCTGCACCCTCAGGTGGCCCCTGTACTTTCCAGCATGCTCCCTGCTCCCTGGGTGCCGTCTCCGTGTCAGAAACCTAGCCTGAGTGACCGGGTTTTACAGGCAGAATCCCGTTTAGTGCTTTCATTCAGAGCAGTGCTTTCTCTGAACTCGAACCAAGAAGTTTGCCAAGTGTTTCCACCAAGGGGTGCCGTCGAGATGCGCACGGGAGGATCTGACTGGACTGAATGCAGAGGGCGGGGTGGGGACAGGTGGTGTCCCCGAGCGCTGGGGTCGGTGCTCCATCTCGGTGGCTTTTACCCCTGAAGTCCCAACGTTCGAGAAAACGTTATCGGCGGTTAGAACTGAAGAGAAGTCTAGAAGCAGTTGGCACGATGGAGGCTGGGGAGTCTGTGCTTAATGGGTGTCAGGGCATCAGCAGCAGGGGCCTACACAGCCCTGGTAAGGGGCCTACACAGCGTCTGGGAAGACGACCAAGTTCTGGGATGGATGGGGTGACGGCCGCACAGCAGTGTGACTGCGCTTAACGCCACCGAGCTGCCCCTGAAAATGGCTCAAGCAGCAAGTTTGTGTCACGAAGGCTTCCCCACAATGAGAGACCACAGCTGCCGTGTACTCTCCAGCCCCTGGGCCTGCCTTCCTCAGCCCTGTGCTCCCCTAGGAGAGAGGCGCACGGGACGCACTCCCACTTCAGAGTCGTCCTTGCTTGCCTGAAATTCGCATCTACTGGGGTGTCCCGTATTTTATTTGCCAGATCTGGTCCCCAGTCCGAATCCCGTGCAAGGCATGGTCCCATCCCAGAAACTCCTGTCACCCCCGCGGAGGACCACCCGTAGGCTCCGTGTTCAGGATCTGCTGTGGTCGACCGGCCTCTCACCCTGGCCCTTCTCTCCGCAGGCTGCTCCCCGACCAGGTGTGGCCGGGGCGTCAGCGACACCGTCATCACCAGGGACGAGGCCCTGCGGATTCGCAGGTACAGCGCACTTCCGGGCTTCTGCCCCGAACGAGCCGGACCGTGGGGTGGGGGTGGGAAGCAGAGAGTTACTACTAAAAGGATGACTTAGAGGATCTTAGAACTTACTGCTGTGTCCTGTGTTGTGGGCAAGACAGTGGCGTGTTGGAAGTTGAGTCCTGTGGCCTCGTAGACACCAGACAGTCAGCGTCACCTTCATTGGGGGGGAGGTCGATGTTTGCTGGGATTTGTTGTCCATGAGACTGTCAATCATTCTGACTTAGAACCGCCCTTCCCACAGCATCGCAGAGAAGGGGCTCGCCCTGGGAGGATCCGGTGGAGGGGTGAGTCGTGCAATTCCTGCTTCTGTTTCCTCTTCACGCCTTTGGCTTCCCAGGGGAAGGAGCAGGCAAGGACACACAGGGCCCTGGGGTGCCCCACCAGCTACAGGACAGGTGCTGGGTCCCAGGGCACCGCCCGCAGCTTCTAGGGTGGGCGTGAGAGAATCCTGTCCTCGGGGCACTGCACAGCCTCACAGCCACCAGCTTCAGATCACACCTGCATTTGTGAAGGCTCTCGGGGGCGGGGACCCAGGCGGGGCTGACAGCGGGCATCAGCAGCAGGGGCCTACACAGCCCTGGAAACCGAGGGGGCTCTGGGAGACGGGGGCAATGCACTCGTGGAGCCGGAGGCCCCCAGACCCCAGCGGGAACTGTGGGGGCCGTGAGCCACCCAGGACTGTGAACAGGCCTCCTCTGGGAGAAGGGGTTTTACAGGTGTTAATAAGTTAAGGGTCTCAAGATGAGATCATCCTGGATTGTCTGGTTGAAGCTCAAAACCCACTGACAAGTATCCCCGTCAGAGGAAGGCAGGGGAGGCTCGCCACCGGGAAGCCATGGGGTAGCAGAGGCAGGGAAGGGGTGGTGGAGCCTCTGCGGGGAGTGCGGCCCCTCGGTCCCAGAGCTCTGTGTCCAGGGCAGGAGGACAGGTTCCTGTTGTGGAAAGGCCCGGGTTTGTGTCAGTTAGTGACATCAGCCACAGGGACTGAGAGACAGCCCTGCAGCTTATCCGGCCTGCGTAGCCCCCCGGCAAGTCCTCCTGCCAGTGGGGCGCCCTCTGGGCTCCGGTTGCAGCCTGGAGGTCGCACGTGGTTTTCTGAACGTGGACCTCTGCCTAGCATGTACATCTGTACTCAGAAAAGACACTGGCATCCGGGCTGCCTGTCACCCCCAAACCCAATGAACACTGACAGCAATTGAATCTCTTAGGGGCGCTTTATTCAGATGGCTGGTGATCTGAGAAGATGGTGGGTTCATACCCTAACAAACCATCTTGTCTTCTCTTTCCAGGCCAGACCTTTTATAAGGTGGGGGTGGGGGGGATGAACAAGGAGCAGTGAGGGCTTTGAAGTACAGGGAGGATTGGGTGAGGGAAGCTGCAGCCTTCCTGTTCTGGGCAGTCAGCTGTTCCCAGGGAAGGGCGGTCGTCTGCTCTCCCTGGAACGAAGGTTCGGATGTCCCCAGGCGGTAATCTTCTATCAGTGCCTCAGGAGGCCGGCTGTTTTCCCCGGGTGGGCCTTATCTATCTGTAGTTTCTGGGGTGGGGGGGGAAGGCTTTTAACGTACACATTACTTGCTAGACTTAAAACTTTTTACCTTAAGCTAAAACTTTCCAAGTCTTGAGCCCCCTATCAGGTCTGTGGGGAGAGTCCTTCTCGGCGTGATTTGGTGATTCCCAAATCACAGTCACCACGGGGACCTGAACTGACCTACGTGTTGAGACTCTCGGGAAGGTTCCATTCGCAGATTAGCCAGAACTCCCAGGCTGCTCTGCGACTGCCGGCCTGGCTCTCCTGCAGTCTCTTCTCTCCAGTTCTGACAGCGAGGCTGCCCCTTTTGTTTCAGTCAGGTTGGTTCAGGGAGAATGCTTTTGGAAAACCAGTCCACATGGACCCTTTGCTCCGAGTTCACTCAGGAGGTTGTCATGTAGTGAATTAGCTTGATTTGATGCCTTGAAGCTCAGTCAGCAGTTTTAAAGCCCAGATTATGTTCACGGCCCCGCGGCCGGCAGCCGGGGCCATGCCCTCCGGGAGGTGGGGAAGGGCCTGGCGGCAGGGGGCAGAGAGCTCCCTGGGGGTTCATTCGAGAGTCAGGGCCCAGCAACTCCGCTCCTCGGCTCCTGTGTAAGGGGACGGAAGAGTCTGTCCACACAGACGTGCAGCCTGCGGGTGAACGACACGACAGTTCGTGGCACCCAAACTGTGGGGGCTCCCAGTGCTCGGGAGAAGGGGCAGCGACATGCAGGTCTCGGGGGCGAAGTTCAGGGCGGCTGTGCCAGGCGCGAAAGCACAGAGAGTGCAGGGTTCACTGACCGAAAGCTCTGGAAAAGGAGAAGAGGGAGGGATCCCCCAGGGGTGCTAGGAAATGTGGGGGCAACAGCTGTGTCTGCTGTGCCAACGGGCATGAGGGGCGCAGGCAGGCTCGGGTGCCATTCGGTTTCCAGAGGGAGACGGCGGTCCGCCCAGCAGGCAGCCCGTACGGCCCTGCCGCACACCCTGGGCCCGGCCTGCAGGAGCTGCTCTCTGCCCTTGGTCGCCCTGCCCCAGGCGGTGCTGGGACACCTCTCAGCCCCTGCGGTTTTGGGGCACGGCTGGCAGCTGTCGCCACCACGCAGCCCTCAGCCCGGCTCTACAAATGTCTTTTGCAGGCATCCATCTTGGACCTGCACTCGGGCGCCCTGTCTGCGGGGAAGCACTTCGTGAACCTGTACAGGTGAGGGCCTCTGGCAGGGCTTCAGGAACAGCCTTGTGCTCTGTCGGGGCTTCGTGGGAAGCTGGGAGTTGCTGCAGGCTGAGGTGCAGAGCCAAGGCAGGGGGCTCTGGGGTTCCTCCCCGGGGACCTGGGGAGCCCAGGCCTTCCTGGCCATGGGCTCGGGCACCCTCAGTCTGCTAGGCAGTCCCAACCTCCCCCCTCCCCGGGCTGCAGGGCCAGCTGGGTTCCAGGGGCCTGCACGTCACCTGGAGGGAAGACTGAATTTGAAGGAAAAATAAATGAAATGCTTCTTTGTTAACGCTGTTTCACAGATACTTTGGGGATAAAATAGAAAACATCTTCTCAGAGGAGGACTTCCGGTTGTACCGGTGAGGAGGGGCCGGGAGGCCAGCGAGGGTGGGGAGGGCTGGGGCTCCCAGCGACTGGAGTGTGGGGCAGGAACACAGGCAGGGCCCCGACCGGCTAGATGTGCTGGCCAGCAGCAGCCTGGAGCTGAGATCCTGGCGGGCTGGCTAGTCAGAGGGGAGGGGCAGCCCCCTCTCCGTGGGTCCAGCTCGACAGCCACACCCACCAGTGACCCGTCAGGGTCCAGGCCAAACAGCAGCGGCCAGTGCGAGGCAGATCACAGAGCCCACGGGGTGTGGTCCCCACCAAGGCCGCTCGCCCCCGGGTGACACGCGTGTCCCCCGCAGGGACGTGCGGCAGAAGGTCCAGCTGGCCGTCGCCCGGGCATTCGGCATCGGCGCGTCCGCGCTGCACCTGACGAAGCCCACGTTCTTCTCCCGCATCAACAGCACGGCCGCGCGCACGGCGCACGACGAGTACTGGCACGCGCACGTGGACAAGGTGGGCCACACGGCGGGGGCGGGGCCAGGCGGGCCGGAGGGCGGGTGCCACCACCGAGGCTGACGGGGTGTGGGGGACTTCGTGCACGATGCCCACACGTGAGGAGCAGGCGCAGGGCCCTGAGCTCCGGGCCTCACGGCCCGCTCTGCCCCCAGGTGACCTACGGCTCCTTCGACTACACCTCGCTGCTGTACCTGTCCGACTACCTGGAGGACTTCGGCGGGGGGCGCTTTGTGTTCATGGAGGAGGGGGCCAACAAGACGGTGGAGCCCAGAGCAGGTAGGGCGCGCTGGTGGCCCTGGGGCGGGCGTCGCCAGGCAGAGGCTGCGTGGACGCAGCGCCTGCCGGTCCGAGACCCCAGAGGCAGAGGCAGGCGCGTGCTGCGGCTCCACTGTCCCCACAGAGTGGGGTCCCAGAGCCTGCCCCTGCCTGGGGTGCTCCTGCCCTGACCCTCCCCAGCCGGACCCGGCGGCTTCAGATGAGGGAGCGCTCCGGCCTGAGAATGTCGGTAAAGGACTGAGCTCCGGGACCTGCCTCCCTGCCCTGGCGGTCAGGACCCCTGCTGCACCAGCACCGTGGGGCCACAGCGCTGCCCCGGGGGAAGGAAAGCCAGCCCTGCGGTGGGGAGTGTGTGGTGTCCCCAGCGGCTTCCTGAGGGGCATTTTAAGCCCAGCGAATACTTGCATAGAACCTCGTGTACAATGAAAGCCCCCACCATAGGTCACGGTCATCCGAGACCGTGTGGCGGGGCTCCCGGTGGGCAGACACTCGTGTCTTACAGCTGGGGACCAGGGGCTGCCCCCTCCTGGACTGTGCGGGGTGCAGGCGACCCAGGCCTGCTGGGTGAATGCCCCCAGAGTACTTCTTTCCTATCATTACCTGAGGACACACTCACTGATTTTTTAGAGAAAGGAGAAAGGAGGGAGAGAGAGGGGGAGAGAAACATTAATGGTTGCCTCTCGTATGCACCCCGTCCGGGGACCGAACCCACAACCGTTCAGCTGGTGGGACAATGCCCAGCCCACTGAGCGACACCGGCCAGGGCGCCCTCCCCGGGGTGTCTTTGCTTCAAGTTGACACCTCGTGGGTCCAAGAATTGGATGGGCCGAGAGCCAGAGAAGCGTCTGTGCCGAGGCTGGATATCACCTATGTGCTTTCGGGGGCGTCCAGGGGCCCTGGGTGCCAAAGAGGAGGAAGACAGCGGGGGTCTGAGCTGAGATGCATTCATGTTCTGGTCGCAGAGTTGCCAAACGGAGCCCGCGTCAGGGACGTGGGTGGCGATCCGGGGGCTGCCCGCTGGAGAACGGGAAGCTGGGGAGCACTTCTTTCTGAGTGCCGGGCATTTCGCAGTGACGGTTACGGCGCCGGCGCGGCCGTGTGCGCGCTCCGGGTCTGTGTGCCCCGCGCCTCGGCGGGCAGGTCCCTGAGCTGGCCCAGGTCACCGTGGAGAGGGGCCGCACCCCGGCTGCCCGTGTTTCCGCCTGGTTCTGAGAGGCCGGCCTGGAGAGAACCCAGGCCTTGTCGGGCACCCTCCTCCCCAATTCGACGCCCCCACACACAAGAAGCTCCTGGGCCCCGGCAGGCCCTGGGGTGCCCGCCTCCTGCCTGAGGGCCTGCCCGCCACTCCCAGACGCTTGCAGTGCCGCCGCTCCACAGCCCCTGGGTGGGCGGATCTCTCCCCGTCACCTGGGGGGGGGGGTGGAGTCTCTAGGAACGTGGTTTCGCAGGCCACGCACCACGTGGGTCGTTCTCTCTGCTTCCCTCCTCGCCCAGGCCGGGTGTCCTTCTTCACCTCGGGGTCCGAGAACCTGCACCGCGTGGAGAAGGTGCGCTGGGGCACCCGCTACGCCATCACCATCGCCTTCACCTGCAACCCCGACCAGGGCATCGCAGACCCCGCCTTCACGTAGCCCCTCCCCCTGCAGCCCCTCCCCCACCGCAGCCCTCTCCGTCCAGCCTGGTGCCTCCCGTGCCGCCTGGGTTTGGACCGGCTGATGTCTCCACCGATT
>PVIA01009664.1:0-58918 GCA_004024845.1 Tonatia bakeri
TGGGAGGTCTTGAATGGGAGTAAGGGGGTGAAAACTGTACTTGAACATTCATTTAAATAAAAAAAAAAGAGAACACATGACTTAACCACTGATAAAATGAAATGACAACTCAGTAAATAAAAAGAATCATTGGCATCAATTTAAAAAAAAATTTCTCTCTTTTATTTATAAAATCCAAAATATCAGAAGCCAAAAAGATTTTAAATTTTATTATTTTATTTTCTTGAAAATCATTGTTAAAGTAATCTCACTAGCTTGGGAAAATCTACATGGAATGTTTCTGCCTAAAATCATAATCTTAGTTATACAGTTTCAAAAAACTCACATGAGGGAGGATTAATACAAAGCTAAAGATTAAAATTTACTTGGAACCAGGCTTCCCACTTTAAGGTATTGATCCAAGAAAAGTCAAAGCATATGTCAATAAAAATATTTAAACATAAATGTTCATAATAGTTTTATTTGTAATAGCCCCAAATTACAAACAACCCAAATGTTCAGCAACAGGTGAATGAATTAACCAATTTTGGTACATTCATGCAATAAAATACTCTTCTACCATAAAAGGTGCAAACTGTTGACACAGGTAACAACCTTATGGTGAGTGAATGAAACCAGACCAAAAAGAAAGAGTACATTATGTATAGTTCCATTTATATAAAACTCTTAATGAATTAAAACTAACCTATAGTACCAGAAAGTAGGTAAGTGGTGTCAAGGATAAAATGCACTAGACAATGGATAATTTGATCTTATTGAGACTATTGCAACAAGGATACTGCTTTTTTGAATTAATTTTTATAAGAATTCAATTTTGAAAACATTAAAAAAACTTGAAGTTACATTTCCTTAATTTGTTGAAATTTATATAAGTGCTTATCTATCTCTAATCTAATAAGAGTATAGTTTCTTTCATTTAAGAGATTTGATCATCTAAGTTATTAATACCATCTGGAGGAAGGAAGTGTTACACATTCCCAAATGAGAGGTAAAGTTTTTCCAAATAAGACATGTGACCCAGAGAAAGAATACTTACCAGCTTTGCTCAAAATATCAGCTTTGCTCAAGCTGTGGGTCAAAGGTAAACACAGAATTACAGACTCACTCATTCATATCAAAAAACTGTTCTCTTCCCAAATGGTCTGAATTCTTAACTGATTTGAGCTTAACATAGACAAAGCCAACAAACTAATGAATCAGATTATTTGTTGTATTTCACCCAACAGACATAAGAGCTCTATAAAGCATCAATTCTTTTAAGAGAGATTACAAAATGGGTAGGCCATAAAACCAAAAGAAGCTAGCACCCAAGAGCAAGTGAGTACACAAAAAGAAGCAACCAAATCCACTCCCTGGTGGAGAATTCTGACAAGGGTGAAAGTACAGGACCAGAAGTTGGTCACCCTGTTGCATCTGCAGGTGACCAGTCAGGAGTGGGGCCCTTGGAAGGCCTTGTGATATGGGTCAAATAAACAGGGATTCAAAGGAGAGATCCAGTCATATGGAGTCATTATCACACTGTCAAATGTTGTACAGAACACACTGGATATTTATGGAGATGACTGGTAGTAAGGAGATTTATCCAGAGTCTGATGGAAATTATAAGAAAGGATAGGTATAGGTCTTATCTCAGAATACACAGGGGCAGGCAGATCCTAATGGTAAGCATCATTATGTAATCCAAAATAGTGAGGAGATTTCGGAAAACACAAGGATGAAGGAATTTCTTAACCATTGCCATTTTTTTCAGGAGCACAGGGCTCAAGTACTCCTGAATTCTCAGTGGTTGACTGGGCTTAGGGGTGGGGATGTAGAGGATAGGCATGAGGAAAGGATTATCAAAGGGGCACAAGGAAATTCACAGTGTGATGGATATCTTCATCTTGATTGGGGTGACAGTTTCATACATTACAAAAATGTGGACAATTATCAAATTGTATATTTTAAATATATACAGTTTATTCCATGCCAATTATACCTCAAGAAAGACTTGAAAAAATATGCTTGATAGATTTGCCTGAGTGCATAACATTTTTTTTTTTCCAGAGACGGAATTCTAATGCTGTGAATTACCATATTACATTTAAAATTTTGGAGGTCAGACGACTATTCAAAACATTTTATATACATTCAAATAATGTGCCCTTGTACCAAACTGTATTAAATACTCAGTATTGTTAAACTGATAACCATCTCAGGAATGTAATTATTCTAGATGTGATACATTTCTACCACTGATAAAATTCTTAAAATTAAATCACTTGACTTAGATTTATTTTTCCAAGTCAACAATTGTCATTATATTATGAAAGACCAACTATGTTGACTCATTGAATTCTATTTTACTTTTATGTAATAAAGCATCCCCCCAAAATTAGATAAAGTATAACTTTTGACAACTATCTTTGAAGTTAAGAAAGTAATTTAATACTAATTTTTATTCACTTTGCCATAAAGTCAGTTTTAAAAATAATCTAGCATCTTTTTTAGCTTTCACTAATCAGCACGAAGGGAAGAGACTGAGGACCATATTCAGTTGGTTCATATAGGCGTGGGCCTCGTGTATTTTATGTGCCAGTAGATTTTAAATGGCCAGAATAGAAGTCTTAATTGCTGTCTTGGATGAGAAGTGAAGATATGAACTAAGGCAGAATACAAGTGGGGAATAGAGAGAAGAGACAAGGACACACAGAATGTACAGTAAGTAGGCAGGCATAATTAAATGTGGTGTGAGGGAGACTGCCTTTAGGATAACCACTGGCTTCTGTCTGGTGTTACTGAAAGGAGGTTGAGATATACAAGCATAGTCTATAGCTGGACCTATAACTGAGATTTGGGGTAGAGTTTGCAGTACTCATAAATCGTGTGGGGGAATATGCAGTTATCTGCTTTATAAAGACATGCAGCTCAGTAGAGAACTCTGTCAGGCCCTCTTACACATCTTAAGGAAAATATTGCAGTATTGAATTATCTAAGAAACTGTTACAGTCATCTGTTATTTGGTATAAGTTCTTAATTACTGAAAAATATCCAAATTACTTCAGCAGTATTTTTCTCATGAAATTTAATCATTTCATTTTAATCTAACAAGTTAAGATCTGGTATTACCCACATTGCAATTTTGTTTTTGTCTTCCATGTATGAATTACAACAAAAAATGCTTTATTCTGGTTATGGGTAAGTCAAATCCTCCCCACGCCAAAATTATGTATTGAAGTTCTAATACCCATTATTTCAGAATGTGACCTTATTTGGAGATTAATACCTCATCTGGGGAGAACTTAAACAATCATCTTTAGGGAAAATTCAGTTAAAATGAGGTTGTTATGGTGGGCCCTAATTCAATATAACTGATGTCCTTATGAGAAGAGATAGGACACAGACACACAAACAGGTAGAATTCCATGTGAACGTGACGAAGGCCTACAGACCACAGAGAGGATCCTGGAACAGATCCTTCCCTTGCAGCCCCCAGAAGGAGCCAACCCTGCCAACACCTTCATCTGACACTTCTGGCCTCCAAAACTATGACACAATACATTTCTGTTGTTTAAGCCACCCAGTTTTTGGTAGTTTGGTGTAGCAGACCTAACTAATACAATATCTTATTTACTTTTAAAATATGTAACTTACTCTGCTTATACCACATTGATTTTCTAAATTAATCTATAAGCTAGTTCTAAAGTTAACAGTTATCTAAAGTTCTAAACCTGACTGTTACCTGAGAGACAAGCAGCAAGTGACAAACTAATTGTTATGTTACTTCTCCTATTTTTTAAGTGTTTAAGAGGAGCATCTGTGCACTGCTCACGTGGAGTTGCTGTTTCACCCAGGAGCCTCTTTGGGGACCTAGATGAACACCCCACAAAGAGATCAGTGCGCGTGTGTTACAGCAGCCCCGGGAGCAGGCAGTCAGCGTGGGCGTGATGTTCCCTGCGTCGGTGCTGGGTGCCAGTGCTGAACACATATGCAAAGCAAGTGTTTCTCAGTCAGTATAAAAGAGTATTTGATCAATTCTGGGTAACTTACAAAACTTGCCTGATATAAAAGAAACAGTTTTGGTGGAAAAAATGTCTGTTTTACAAACTTATTAAAAACCAGTGGGAGAAATAAATCAATTCATCCTAGCATTGAAAATCATTAGATTAGCTAAAAATGTGAAACAGTGAAAGTTCTGCTATTTTGTGCTTCATGATGTTCTCACTCAGGTTGCCTCAATGTGGTACATTTTAATAAATACTAAAAGACTCACTAAGAAGCTGAAATTTTCTAATTTTTCTAAATTCCATTTTCCTGTACACTGGTTACAGATATGGTGATAACCTCTTCTTGCTATTTAAAGTATACTATTTTCATACTAAGCAGATTTTAAACTAAATTACTAAGGGGTATCATATGTAAAAATGTTCTTTACAGAGATTAGAGTATCACTAGTAATTCAAGAAGTGGTACTTTTTCCCATTGTCTTTGGTGAAGTGTCATACTTAAATAATTTTAGAATCCAGTGGTACACATTTTCTAAAATTCCACTACATAACTAACTATTTTTTCTCTTTCTTTTTATTGTTGCTCAGTTAACAGTTGCCCCCCCTTGTTTCCCATTGCTCACCTCTACCCTATCCTCCCTGACTCCCACAGTGAATCCCCGCTTGTTGTCTGTGCCTATGAGCCCTCTCTTTGTGTTCCTTTGCTTGTCCCTTCACCTTCTTTCCCCAATTATCCCCCTACCCCCACATCTTTGGTTATTGTCAGTTTGTTATTTATTTCCATGTGTCTGATTCTATTTTGTTCAATTTTTTATCTTGTTGCTTATGTTCCACTTATAGATGAGATCATATGGTATTTGTCTTTCACTGCCTGGCTTATTTCACTTAGCATAATGCTTTGACTATATAACTTTTAATGATTTCTCTTAAGTACACACTGTTAACACTCTTCACTTTTATAAATACTTATAGGTTGTCCATTTCTGTCTGTCTCCCTCTCACTCATTTAATATAATTGTATTTTCTTTCCGTATCTTTCTCCACTTTCATCTTTCACTTTTATAGTTCAATCATCTCATTTAATTTATTTGCTTTGTAATCCAGCATCAAGTAATATCAGTTGGGTTGAACTAGGCTGTGATCATGGTGCCCTGGCTACACCTATATTAGACCATAAGGACAAGCTATCTCACATAACACAATGTTTAGAGGAAGAGATGTGGCAAACTTCAGGTTGGCTAGCTCATTGGTTCAATTAGTTCCACCAAGAGTCAGGTTCCTCCCACCTCTCTGCTCTGCTTTCCTAGTATCATCATTAGTCCTAACAGTTCCAGGCCTGTTGTCATCAAGATGATGAAGACAGTTGGTTTCATCTGATGGCTGTCCCATAGGAGCAAGGCTGCTTTTTCTGGAATGCCTACTGCAGACTTCTCCTTACTCTGGTTGGGCCCTTCCCTGAACCAATAGTTGGTCAGTTGGGCTCACTAGTATGCTGTTCCCTGCCATTCTTACTGTTTGTTTTTGGTGCAGAGCAAACTGAGATTATTGTCCTGATGTCCCCAGTGGCCAGGCTTCTTGCTCTTTGGTTTCCATGCATTATCCCAGCCTTAAAGACTTAACTAAACTGGGCTGATGTCAATCTCCCCCTGGTGCCTGCAGATCGCTTTATTCCAAGATCCACCCAGCATCTTCTCCCCTCCAGTCCCTATCACTCAACTTCAGGCTAGTTGACTTCCTGGCTTATCACTATGCAGTTAATTGCCAAGGCATATTCAGTAGCATCCAAGATCTCACTCTAACCAAGAGCTCAGCAGGTTATAGTAGCCACAGACCTGAGAAGATGCGCAATTCAGGGATAAACATAGGAAAGGGAAATCTCAGTGTGGTTTTTCCGGAACCCTCTCCTCAGTCATTAATTCCATCCTTATTTGAGCTTGTTTGAGCTGGGATTCTCTCATTGCAACCGAAAAAGTCCCATCATTGATCACCCACCAGCTGAAGCTTTCCAAGTCTTTGGGTTTTGCTGAAACTAACATACTGCCAGGAGGAACTGCACAGAGCTGACCTGTGCAGTTCTTCACAGACCAAACTGAACAACTTGTAAGGCAATAGGGAAATCCTTAAGCACGCCAGGAGCATCCAATGCTATGTTCAAAGTGAAGAAAGTGGGGTTGTGGAAGAACAAGAGGAGACGAGATCAGAAGAGGGAGACAATGAAGCAGCAAACAAGGAGAGCTCCATGGGTGGATGCATGGCTGTGATAGACTGACTTAGAGGAGCAGACCCAGCATAGATGGGCTTTTTCTTAAAACAGAACAAAACAGCAATATCTTGGCTAAAAGCAGAGTTTTAGAAGTAGCATAGGCTTGAATTCATAGAAGTAAAGTGTAGACTACTAGTTGTCAGAGCCACAGGAGTAGAGGAAGTGGGGAGATGTTGGTCAAGGGTACATGTTTCCAGTCATAAGCTGAGTAAGTTCTGGAGACCTACTATACAGCATGGTGACAATAGATAACAACATTGTATTATATGCTTGAAAAGAGCTAAGAGAGTAGATCTTAAATATTCTCACCACCAAAAAAAAAGAGCAATTACCTAAAGGGAAGGAGGTGTTAACTAACCTTATTGTGGTGATTATTCAGCAACATACACATGTATCAAATCATCATGTTGGACATAAACTTAAAAAATGTTATGTACCATTTATGTCTCAATCAAGCTGGAGGAAGGGAAAGAAGTAACATAGGCTCTACTATTCCTAACTTAATTGATTGTCTAATTAAAACAGTGCTTGGTACTTTGGCTATTGATGTTTTATTACTATTAATGTCATTGGGAAATAGATCTGAGAAGTAAATTCTTTACAAAATCTGAAGTAAAAACATATTACTAAAAACATATTAACACATTTATTTGTTCCAGAGAGAAATGCATAGATGAGCTAAGCAAAGGTTTATTAATCTATCATTAGCTTATTAAAATCTTAATATTACTGTATACCTCAATCTGAAGCATTTTTTCCTACTTCGTCCAGTCAACTGTTCTGCCACAACCTCATTTCTTTTTCAGGTGAGGTGATTTTGCAACAAAATATTAAATTAATAGAAAATTAATTACTTATAAAGGTGATAAATATATTAATATGGGTGATATAAAATTCAAAAACCCATTCAGAATAATTCAATTGATTTTTTAATAAGCTACATTCATATTATTTCAAAATCTTAGTTTATGTCAAGGCTCAAGGTCATAAGGTCTGGGGAGAACTTAAACTTTTTCTCAAATGTACATACTTTCAGAGAACATAATTATACACACACAATTTCATATACACAGATGTAAGTGTAGAAAAACAGGGAGACAGAGAGAGAGAGAAAGGTGATATTGATATCAGTCAGATTAGAAATAACACTGAATTAAATTTAATTAGTATATATTCTAGGCTTGGATCTGCAACTAACATTGGATAAACTTCTTACTTTCTCTGGCATGATGTCCTACAACAATAAAATAAGAGGTTGAATTAGATGATCTCTTGGGTATCTTTTTCTTCTAAAACCATATTATTAAAATTCTTCTGAAACAGTTTTAATTCCTGCAGTCATCTTATTTTTATTCTATTGTTTCTTGTATTTTTCCCTAGGAGACTCCTCTTTCACACTAGCACTGATAATAGAAGCTAATACTCATAAAGGAAGTCATCTGGTCAAGGCTACAGTTTATATTAGATAAGTCAAATCAAAATGAAATTAAAAAGGTTAGGGTTTGCCTTGAAAACATTGAAACAAACAAAAGAAATTCTATGTTTATCAAGAAAATTGTTCTGGAACCAGTAAATTTATTTAATCTAATAATTCCACATTAATATCATTTTTGGTTTGGGGCTGAGCCTAATGAAAGCTCATTAAAGCAGAACAGATCAGCATCTTCATTGTAGAATTTTCATCCACTTTTCTAAGATGGCCTAAGGGAAGTCATTATGGTAATGACAGATTTTACTAGAATATCAAATTTACAGTAGATAATAATTATAATACCTATTGAAGTTCCTAAACGGTGGGCATTTTCTAATGTTAGAATGGATAAACTTTAACAAATGGTATTTTTTTTCTAATTCTTACTATGGGTAAAATATTGTGTTGTGTGATATTATTTATCAAGAGAAAAAGTAATGTTTATATTTTAATTCAACTACCATAAGTTTGATTTTTTAAGTTCTATGGCTAGATACCTTTAATATCGGTCAAATTAATAGTATCTTAATTCTCTCAGCTAAGATAAATATTGCTACTTTGAAAACAAATGAGAAGATAGACATTCTGGGACACCAATAAGAGACAACTCATCAAGGGTTTTTGTATTGCCCATTTATCTTCTACCCCAAATACTATTAAACACTTAGATATTATATTAGTTTTGGCCTTCTGCTGGACTCAATTAAATCATCTGCTAGAGGTAATTCTTCTTTTTGTTTTTTTTTTCCTCAAAAATCTAAACTGGTTCTTAGCCTCATCCTCTTTTGGAGAGTGCAATAAAGGGTTCAAGATGTAACCATATGACCATTTAGGGTGCTCTGAACACCTCCATTTCCTCTCCTGGAATAGAATGATGAGCCACTGTACAACTAATAGTTCTGCATTTGATTGGTGTTCAATAGGCAAATCCTTTTCTCTGATCTAATATTTAAAAGGCCACAAGCATTACAAACTTTTGTAATATGTACAATGAATATTTTCGAGAAGCCCTAGCCAGGTGACTCAGTTGGTTGGAGTGTCTTCTGGCACACCAGAAAGTTTCAAGTTGGAACCCCAGTCAAGGCACATACCTAGACTTCAGGTTCTCTCCTCTCTTCTCCCCTCTCCCTTCCCCCCGCTTCCTCTCCCTAAAAAGTCAAAAAATATATTCCTAGGTGAGGATAAAAAAATATTTCAGAAAAAGGTGTTAATACACATTAATATGATTAATTTAAAGATAATGGATAACAGTCCCTTTTTTCCAATCCCACATACCTGTTTTCCTAGGAAAAGGGAAATAATCATGCCTACAGGTCTCTAGAGTACTATAGACTTTTACCTTTGTTGTTGTTGATGAATGGAAACAGTGAGGAGAACCTGGAGGGATGAGAAGCAATTTTTACTCTTAGCCAGGGTTTGTGTGTGTGTGTGTTTTCCACCTGCAAATCTGTGAACAACCATAACTACATCTTTGTCAATATTACTTTATTAGTTGGGTTGGCAGTGACAAGTCTCTCCAAAAGGTGGTTGTGTTTTTCCTGTAGGATGTAGGCTGATTTAGGACTAGTGCGAGCTTTTCTGCCCCTGTTGCCCTGGGGCAACTAAACTTCCTATGCACCATCTAGACTGCTTGGTAATGAGTATGTGTAACAGGTGTTCATCTAATTTCTTTATTCTTGTCCTGTGGACCTCTTCATTCTCCCTCGTCAGCTTATTTTTATTGTTGACACTGTTACAGATGTCCTCATTTCTCCCCATTTGCCCTCCTTCATGCAGCCCTGTCCTTGCTTCCCTCTGGCCATCACCACACTGTTGTCTGTGTCTATGGGTTATGCTTATACATTCTTTGGCTAATCCTTTCACTTCTTTCATCCAGTTTTCCTCCCCCTTCACCTCTGACAGCTGTCAGTCTGTTCCATGTGTCCATGCCTCTATTTCTATTTTGTTCATCATTTTATTTTTTTTTCATTAGATTTCACAGATAAGCGAGATCATATGGGACTTGTCTTTCACTGATTGGCTTATCTCCCTTAGCATAAAATCTCCATGTGCATTCATGCTGTCCCAAAAGGTAAGAGTTCCTTCTCTTTTATAGCCGAGGAGTATTCCAGTGTATAAATGTACCACAGCTTTTTTATCCCCTAATCTACTGATGGACACTTGGTTATTTCCAGATCTTGGCAATTATAACTAATGCTGCAGTGGACATAAGGGTGCCTATATTGTTTCAAAATGGTGATACAATTACAGGACTCTTAAGCTATACTCCCAGAGGTGGTATTGCTAGGTCAAAAAGAAGTTCCATTTTTAATTTCTTCCTTTCCTATCTCAGTAGGGATAGCCATCTTGTATTAGGTGCATTGTATGTACACTGAAACCTGTACTAATGGCAATCTAAAGATGTTTATATAATAGCATTTTTTAAATAAGCAAAAAATAAAGTATCAATGACTCCTTCACAGATCTCAGTGGATTAAGTCTATGAAGGAGGTAGGAATACAATGGTTAGAGCTATGAAAGGACTAAAATTATAGACACCAGTTCACTTGTCTCTTTTAACCTCTGAGGGGTTTTATCATAGCATTATTACTAGTCTCTGTAATAATATCCTATTGGATTTCTGTCCCAATGTTTCTGTCTCTACTCATTTCCATTCCCCTTCCTCAGGCACCCCTTGACAATCTTTACTAGGATTTACCAAAAATTTATTTATTCACAAAAATCCCCTGTTAAATAGGCCCCATGCCAAAGAGGACCGCAACTGAAGATCCTTTACTTGCCTTTACTCAACCTTGGTGAGCCTAATCCTTAGTGTTTCTCACCTCATATTCTGTATAAAAATCAAAGAAAAATCTTTTCTTCAAGTTATTTATTAAATCCATGCATGCTCAGAGCTTACAGTGTAAGTTTAATTTTTCCTGTCTTGTGCTCATCTGCATTAATTTTTGAAAAATCAAAGATTATAGCTTAAAATTTTAATGCGCTAATGTTCAAAATATTTTAAATTAAAGACAATGAGTTGTACTTATTTATTATATTGATAAAGATAAAAAAACATTAAAACTAGTCCTCAGTAAGGCCAGATTTATGCCTTCTATTACACTGCTATTAGAAGCATCAATTGCTACATGTCTGGAGAAAAATATAGCAAGTTGTATAAAAAAACCCTTAAAAATGTTTGTATTTTAGCTTCAGAAATTTTATTTCTAAAAATGGGACCTAATTAAATAAAAATGTTTGCAAAGATGATAATTGCAGCATTGTTTTTAAGAAAAATATACAAATATTTTCATTATTAAATGATCATTTTTTATTTATGGCACATTCATAGAATAGAGTGCTTTAACCATTAAAAGATAATTTTCAATTATATGCACTAATATAGAAAAGATTTCTCCTAAGCAAAAATTGTAAGCTTTAAAGCAATTTAAAAATATAACAAAATATTACCAATGGCTATCACTGGTTGATGAAATTACTGTTGAAATGCACTTATATATTTTTAATATGGACTTTAAATTTTAATGCCCTAAACTTATATTTTTACATATTCAAAATTAATTTTAAAACTTTCAAGTCAATTTCATTTTATAGAAGCCATCAGGACTGTTAATGTACCTGCTCCATCAAAACATTGAGAATAATTATTGGAAAGGCAGATAAACCTCTTCAGAAACAAAAAGAAAAACCAACAAAGGTATGAAAAAATTGAAATCTAAGATAGTTTAAATCTTATTCTTACATCTTCTCTTTTTAAACAAACATGCATATAAGAAAATCAGTTACCAAGTTTAGTCTCAGCAGTTTAGTTCCTGACAAAAATTAGAGAATTATGGTAAGTGAACTAGAATAATACTAAATATATTTATATTTGAGGTATATGTATATGTATATGTATCCCCAAATAACCCACCAACTATGTATTTATTGACTTATTGATTGGGTAAAGTTCAGTTATAACCCCTGGAGAGTCTATATTCACTCATACTGATGAATGAGGTTGAGAGGACCTAGGATTTTGCTGCAGTTGTTACTGAAATAGGTTATTAAGTAGACACTTCACTCCTAAATAGTGTAGTGGTATTCCCTGTCACAGCACTCTCTACACTGCATTTTACCAACATAATTATAATTTCCCACTATATTGTAAACTCTTTAGAGACAGGCTATATTTGTTCTCACTGTTATATTTCTGTTTGCCTCCATATGCCTAGTAATAGGTGACACTGGCAGTTCGTTGTATTGGTTACATGAATAAACCAATGAATAACAATGCCTTCTTGATACTCTTCCACCCATAAAACATATCACAAACCTTCAGTGTCTGCTGCATCTGCCCCTGTAGTCCCACCAGCCAGGTTGGGCAAGAACCCCCCCAGCTCACACTGAAGGATATTGTGGGCAATCCCCTTCACCATCCTGAGTCCTCTCACTCAGCCTTTGTGCCCTCACCCAACCACAGCAATCATGCCTGTCTGGGGAGCTGTTGTGAGACAAAGTAGCTGTGAGAGCTCCCTGAGGGCATGGTAGTGTCTTCACTCCTCTGAATCCTCCCTGACTGAGTAAGGGTGGTCACCTGTGGCCTTGGTAAAGTCCATTGACTTTTTCACCTCTCTTCCAGCCATGAGGCTCAAACAAAATGCTAGATAAACTTACTTGTAATGGAGAAGAGAAAACAAGTGGCTTTACCAGTATTTTAATTCAATTCCACATATTTCTTAGTCCCAGAATGTCTCAAATGGAAGAATTTGTCTGAAAGTCTTTCAGCAATTCTCCAAAATGCTATTTGGTGCCTGCATAATTATTAACACCAATCTAATTATAGGAAGGCAATTTGTTTTTATTAAATATTTTCCTGGCTGTGGTTACCATGCTTTTAGTCCACTTTGCATCATTTAAAAAAAAATGTTTCATCATTTTATGTCATTGTTAAGTTGCTAATATTTTACAGTTTAAAAACTTTCAATTTCATAATGGCAAAGACTTTGGGACATTTTCTTTGTACCTTTATTCATGATCATAAGTGAGTCCAAATTTTTCTTTAATAATAAAATTAAAAATTTCATATTTTCTGTGGAATTTTATAGATGCTTCACCTCTTTTAGATGTTAGGCTTTTTTCCTCCAGTATATTTTGAACATTTTTTTTTCAGTTAAACAACATCAAAATAAAAATCTATGTTTTCTGGTTTAAATATTGATATGTGAACTTTTCTGCTCTTTGAAATTTTATTCTGTAAAATGAATTACATTTATGAAATTATATACTAACAAAAAGAGTGACATAATTTTAAAATCAGAGATGCAGTTTATCCTCTTGCTTACTTATAATATTCATGAAATTATTTTTCCAGATTTATGCCATAATGCCTTTCTGAATATCTCAACTGTGAGGAGAGTATTTAAGCTCATAAAGCAACAATTTCTATATTTGGTGCTTGTGACACTTGCTCTCTCACTCATTTTATGCCCTACCTTGTATTGCTATGGCATCACATTCACCCAGCACATAATAATAGTTATAAAACACCTGTTATGTTTTATTCAGAATCCAAAAGCATTAAATACCACCTTTCAATGATAATTCCCAAATTTATGCCATTAGTCCCGATGTAACCCTAAGCTTCGGCGTCAAATTCAATTGTATACCTGATATCAATTCTTGACTATCTAATGGGCATTTCAAACTCAACAAATCACAAACACAGTTCTTATATAAGGTCTGTCCAGACAAAGTACAGCCATTGTTAATATAACAAGACCACACCCATACAATATCGATGTAACCTGGCAGCCAAGGAGAGTGGACTGGAATGCACATGCGTGAACAATGACAACTTCACCGTACTAGACACTGGGGGGTGGCAGACACTGTTGACTGAGCATGTATACTGTGTGGCTCGTCACATTAAAAAATAACTGAGTGAGTAGGTAGACACACTGTGCCTCCTCGAACAACCAAAATAAGGACAACAACAATTTAGAAACAAAAACAACCAGTACTTACAGAAAATTGAACTGTATGGAAATCCAAGAGCCAAGGAGTTAAAGTAGATACATTCATCCAGACCAGTAGGAGGAGCAGGGTCAGGTGGCTGGGTGGAGAGGGGTAGTTGCAAAGCTATGGCTGGTGGACCCTGGTCACACAAGGCAACAGCTGGCAGACCCCGGGCGTGCAGGTGGTGGCCAGTGGACTCAGCAAGGCAGCGGATTATGGAGGGGTGCAGCACACAAGACAACTGGTGGACCAGGCAGAGCCATGTTCGCACACAGATAAATCATGTGAAACGTGGGAGCAATTCAGACCACCCAACCCAGGGTCCCAGTGCAGGGAAATAAAGACTCAAAACAGCAATTGAAAACACCCATTGAGGCTAAGATGCTGGGAGAAACTCCCAGCCTCACAGCAGAGTTTGTTGGAGAGACTCACAGGGTCCTAGAACATACACAAACCCACCCACATGGAAATCAGCACCAGAAGGGCCCAATTTGCTTGGGGGAAGTGACTGAGAGCTGGCAGAGAGCAGAGCAAGCACCATTGTTCTCTCTCAAACCCCTGCCCCACATACAGTGTCACAACCCAGTAACTGGGTTGCCCTGCCCAGTGAACACCTAAGGATCTACCCCTCACTATATAACAAGCATATCAAGACAAAAAAAAAAAAAATAGCTCAAACAAAAGAACAGAACAGAGCTCCAGAAAAAATACAACTAAGCAACAAAGAAATAGCCAACCTATCAGATGCACAGTTCAAAACACTGGTAATCAGGATGCTCACAGAGTTGGCTGAATTTGGTCACAAATTAGATGAACAAATGAAGGCTACGCTAAGTGAAATGAAGGAAAACGCACAGGGAACCAATAGTGATGGGAAGGAAACTGGGACTCAAATCAATGAAGTGGACCAGAAGGAAGAAAGAAACATCCAACCAGAGCAGAATGAAGAAACAAGAATTCAAAAAAATGACGAGAGGCTTAGGAAACTCCAGGACATCTTTAAACATTCCAATATCCAAATTATAGGGGTGTCAGAATAGAAGAGAAAGAGCAACAAGTGGAAAAGTTGTTTGAACAAATAATAAAGGAGAACTCCCCCAATCTGGCAAAGGAAATAGAGTTCCAGGAAGTGCAGGAAGCTCAGAGAATCCCAAAGAAGTTGGACCCAAGGAGGAACACACCAAGGCACATCATAATTACATTAGCCAAGGTAAAAATGAAGGAGAGAATCCTAGAGGCATGAAGAGATAAGGAGGCAGTTACCTACAAAGGAGTTCCCATCAGACTGTCAGCTGATTTCTCAAAAGAGACCTTACAGGCAAGAAGGGGCTGGAAAGAAGTATTCCAAGTTGTGAAAGTCAAGCACCTACATCCAATGGGAGATAAAGTGCTTCTCAGATAAGGTCAAGTTAAAGGAGTGCATCACCTTATTATATGAAATGTTAAAGGGACTTATCTAAGAAAAAGAAGATAAAAAGCATGTATAGTAAAATGACAGCAAATTCACAATTATTAACAACCACACCTAAAACAAAAACAAATTAAGCAAACAACTGGAACAGGAACAGAACCACAGAAATGGAGATCACATAGAGGGTTATCAACAAGGGAGTGGGAGGGAGAGAAAGGGGAAAAAGGTACAGAGAATAAGTAGCATAGATGGTAGGTAGAAAATAGACGGGGAGAGCAAGAATAGTATGGGAAAATGTAGAAGCTAAAGAACTTATAAATATGACACATGGACATGAACTAAAGTGGGGGAATATGGGTGGGAGGGGGTGTGCAGGGTGGAGGGGAGTGAAGGGTGGAAAATGGGACAACTGTAATAGCATAATCAATAAAATATATTTTAAAAATGGCCGAGTGAGTAGAGCCATCAAATCTGTATCAAATTTTGCATTAAGCTTGAACATCCCTCCATGGAAGCTATTAAGATGATTCAGAAGGCCACAGCTATGGACAACTGGTGATTGGCAGCTACATTACTACAACACACCTGCTTATGCATCCTGTCTAGTGCAGTTTTGTGGTGAAACATCAAATCAGCCAGGTGACTCTCCCAAAGTGCTGACTTTGAAGGGGACTGAGACATCATTGTCCTATGTACAATGTTTCTTGTATCTTGCATCTTATTCAATAAATATATATTTTTTGTTTATATTACATGGCTAGATACCTTCTGGACAGAACTTGTATATAAGCCCCTAAAGATCTCATCCTCCCAGACTTCCCATCTCAGTACCTGGCAGCACCTTCCACTCAATTACTAAACTTAAAAACCAAAGGATAGCATTAAACACCTCCCTGTGAGCCATTCCCTGCACCAAAACTAAACAAATTTCAAGTTAACCCACTTTTCTTCTTTGCTGGAAAACTAACAAGGTTCTATTTTTGACCTGTATACTCCCCTCTGCTCTTATATCCAAAATGATCTTTATAGAACATAAAATTAGACCATTTCACCACTAAAGCTTGACTTTAAACCCTTAAAAATATCCCCATTGTAGTTTGAAAAACTAAGTTGTTAATGTTGTTTTTTTTTTCCTATGGGCTTTCTGCGTAGCATCTTTGTGTTCTACTAAACATAGGAGTAGGCATACAGTGGGGAAAGCACAATCTTCACTTCATTAACACTGTTAGGAGAATGCTCTTCTGGGTGTGGATCAAGTGGGATTATGGACACTGAAACCCTGAACTGGACAGCGTCATTGCTGGATGACCACAGGTACTGTGACAAGAGCAGGCAGACCTCATTACATGACAGAGCACAGATGTGACACTGGCCTTCTGTGGCAGGCATATTCCCCCAACAAAGAGGGAGCCAAAAAAGGCTCTGCTGCTTCTCCCAGTCCCACCATTTGGCAAACTCAATGGTCCCCTTGGGTTGGAAAGCAGCCAGGAGAATTTCCCTAAAGAGAGCTCCCTTCACAGGGACACAGGACCCTTCTGACCCTTGGCATTTTACAAGACCTTTTCCCAATGTGTTTTTGACCTACTGCCCCCCCCCCCCAGAGGACTCCTTTACTACACTTCAGCCACAGTCACCTACTGCAAAGGGTCCATCCCAAGTCTGGAAGCTTGTCATCCTTCAGGTCTCAGATTAAATGTAATGTCCTCAGAGATGGCAAACAGAGCCCCAAATGAAATCTTAGAAATATGTCCAAATCTGTCAGTAACCATTGCTGTTGGAAAGAGATTCTTAAAATTCTAACACAGTGATACTTATGTAAAGCTTAGAAACAGAAAAGCTAAAAATAAAAAGTTGGGAAAAGATATGCCAGGCAAACTAAAAGATAGTACAGAGATATTAATAGCACACAGATGAGACCTAATCAACACAACAAACAAGCAAGCAAAATATAACCAGAGACATTGAAATAAAGAAGAAACTGACAGTAACCAGAGGGAAAGGGGAGGGTGATAACAGGGGAAAGAAGGAGAAAGGTCATCAAGGAACATGTATAAAGGACCCATGGACAAAGCCAAAGCAGAGAAGGATTGAGGGTGGAGCGGGGCAAAGTGATGGCAGGAGAATGGAGACAACTATACTTGAACAACAATAAAAAAGCTGCAAAAAAAAGAGAGAGAGACTTGAGGATAGAGCATTAAACATTAAGACAGATGAAGTGAGATGGTATATAATAATGAAAAGGAACAACTAAACTAGTAGATATAATGAAATCATGAACTTGTATGCAGCTGACAAATAGCTCTGTGAGAAATATAGATGACAAATAATCTCCAGACCCCGTGGGACCTTAAAGAAAATTACCAAAACTACTATCATGGTAGGAGATTGTAACACATCTTCATTAGAAACGGATAGATCAAGCAGCACAAACTAAGCCATGCCACATTGGTTTCAGGGACAAGCAGTGTGACAAGCCTGCGGATGTCTCACAAGATGGTGAAGGCTGGAAGGTCACTGATCAAATGGGAAGCTGATTTATGTACGCTCAGAAAAATAGAAAAGATTCCTAATACAATTACAGATGTGGCTAAGGAATTCCTGTGGCAGAATGTTCAAAATGCGAATGGCTCTTTTTAGCTGCTTATGTTAAAATATGAGAGAAATAAAATGAGCTAAAGAAGGAACTGTTTTATTTTCAAGCAAAATTTAGAAGAAATATAAAGAACCAGGACTTTCTGGGTTCCAAAGTACAATTATTTTTCATCCTCAGTATCTTGTGGCAAAAGATTTTGAACATTCTAAATTCTCTCAGAGCAGAGGTCAAATTGAGGTGCTGCCAGTAAAAAATAAATAAATAGCTTCAGGGGAAAAAAAAACCGTAAGACACTATTAAGACTTCAAGAAAAGTTAAGGCAAAACCACAAACACTCTCTCAGGAATACAAAAAGTTTCTGTTTTAAGTATCTTTTTAACATTAGAATGCTCTTATATTTTTATGTTTTATTAAATTTATTGGGGTGACATTGGCTAATAAGATCTTGTAGGTTTCAAGGTTTCAAGTGCACATTTCCACAATACATGATCAGTACATTGCATTGTGTGCCCACCACCCAAAGTGAAATCATCTTCCATCACCATATACCTGGTTTCCCCTTTAAGTATCTTGAGTGTACCTCCTAGATTTCCTCAAATAGACACTGGGGCCTCTAAAAATTTTAATTTATCCCACATCATCCTGACTTTCAGCTCAAAGTGGAAAGAGATCTGTCTTAAAATGTTTATGTAAGTGGCTTTTTTTAATGGAGTGGGATTATAATTTGATACATAGATGATCTATTAGACATTTTAAAGGACTTATACCATATGGACTAAAAAGGTTGAAGGTAGTTCAAAATAAAAAGAGGATTCTAGGACTTGAGCTTTCTATAGGGGAGAACAAGTTGTGCAAGAAGAGGTTAACTTAGCCCTGAGGTACACTTAACCCTTCATGTCCCCAAGAAAGGCCTGTCTTCAGAACATTCTCCTGAGAGATTAGCTCTGTGTCCCTCAGATATCCTCTGCCTGATGAGAATAATTTTGTATACCTGCAGCCTTGGAATATACAGTATCCTTTTGACTGGTTGGTTTACACTAATAATATGATTTATAGCAGGAGTGTCAAACTCATTTTCACCGGGGGCCACATTAGCCTCAGCCTCACAGTTGCCTTCAAAGGGCAAAAATAATTTTATGGTGGTATAAATGTAACTACTTCTTAACTATTAAGGAGTTGAATTACATTCAGCCCTTTGAAGGCAACCATGAGGCTGATGTGGTCTCCAGTGAAAATGAGTTTGACACCCCCAATTTATGGTGAATGTTTTCGCTGATGGGGTGGAGTTTGAGTAGCTGAAGTAAATCATATAGGCACTACATGCCTACATGACTGATCACAGTACAAACCATGGAATCAAGACTCAGGTGAGTTTCCCTGGGAGTCAACACTTCATTTATTTTGTTATACAGCATGGTTGAGAGAATCTAGTCTTCCCATATGACTCCTGGGACAGGTAGCCTGGAAACTTGCATCTGGTTTCTCCTGGGCATTGTCCTTCTGCTGATTTTGACCTGTATCATTTTTTTTATTATAAACTTAACCACAAGTATAATCATTTCTGCATTTTGTGAGTCCTTCTAATGGATTATTAAACATGGAGGTGGTCTTGGGTACCTTTGACACAGTGAGCATCAAAAATGGGATTTGTTAAGATCACCTTACTCATTGAAACATGGTAAAAGCATTGTTTAGGAAAAAAAATAATTGTAGGATGGAATATGACAAACATTTGATGCCACAATACCTACTAATTCATGTGGAATGAGACAGCCATAGCACTGCAGTCAGTTACTGGGGGTAAAAGCTAACAATAGAATTTAGAAATGTCTGAACCCAGTTCCTGACAAATTGAATCACTGGATACATAAGGAAATGCAAAATAGTGAAAAACAACCTAAAAATACAAATCTTTGGTTGTTTTTAATTTGTGATAGCAAAAAATTTAAAAGAAATGTGTTGGCACTGATCCTGTCACTTTGCCAAATTCAAATTTTGACTAGTTTGAGCTACAGCTTCTAGTCTCAGGGCCACTGTCAAAGAGAAATTGTATGCTGGAATGAGAGAACACCTCTAGGACCTTTGATCACCAAAAAGGTAGTCTAGTTGGTGGGGGGAAGGCAAAGCCAAGAAACTACTGATATTATCAACTTTCCAAAGAACTTTGCTAAAATGGATTTTGAAGTGACTAATTTAGGCATAGTCTGTTTGACTTTGAATGTTGTAGAATGGAGAAGCATGTTTGGATCGATACTTTTCTGAAAGATCTGGGGGAAAGGGTGTGGGAGAATATGCACAAGTATACAATTCTTCCTCACACCACCTCAATCTTCCAGGACCAGAGCTGCTAATGTGGTGCTGGAAGCAGAAATAATCCCTAAAGAAGATCTTTGCCTTTAAACAATTATAGTAGAATTCTTAAGGCCCTCATGGGGTGGATTGTGCCTTTACCATATCTGGCAAAATTAGGGTTATAGTACCACAACTATAGCACCTTGTTGTTGAGATAGTCCACTACTTCCATATCTATGTAAAGTTCCTCCATATCAATGGAGTGGACTGAAGGGAGGCACTTACTAGACAAGTATTACTGATATAAATTTGGATCAGCACAGTAGTGGTGCCTAATGTTCCTTTCAAATTTGGAGAAGCTTGTGTAAGAATCTATAAGAAATGGACAAATGGATTGTACAGATGAGCTATGAAACAAGAGAAGTCCAATATTACATTTCTGTTTCAAGAGAAGCTCAAAGCAAAGAATGGTAGCATCTTTTAGTTCATTCATGCCAGATGCCTGAAAGGATGAAGCCTTATGTTGCCAAGACGACACCTAGTTTTGAACCTGACAAAGTTGAATAGAATTGTGAAAACCTGAATGGCATCACTCTGGAAGACATTTCTACCATACAATATGATGATGAACTAGACCAATATTTAATGATAATGGGACTCTAGTAATGGGCCAATATCTTTTGACTCTTATGGTTCAGGTTACATCTATTACAAAGGATATGATTTGGGGAGGAATTTCTGGGAACTACCCTGCATATAGCCATTGGACCTTGCAGTATACAACCCTTGGCAGACTGATCTATGTAAATACAAACCTTGGTGACCAAATGCTTCAAAAGGTCCCTTGTTAAATGGATAAAGCATAGCAGTTACATGTCTGACATGATGTAATGTGCTCTACACAAATATATACCAGCTTTTCTGTGAATAAAAAGCTATGAAACAATAGAAAATAATATTGGAAATTAAGCCATAGGCATCACATGGTGGGTCCAAAGACCCCTAAGAAATGGCCTCACCCTGAGACAAGGAAGATTGTGGGTGGCCTTATGGAATACTCAAATTAAATTACATTTAAGTGTGGTTGCCACTCATCTAACCCTAGTACAGGGGACCTAATATTTTTGGACACAGAACAAGTGCTCTCAGGCCACTAGTATACAATGGCAACACCATGCATAATGGATTAAACAATACTGTCTCATAAGATAGAAAAGGGCTTCAAGGAAGATTGGTGCTTGTCTAGGTATCCCAGGTCAAGTTGAATTTTCTTTTAATGAGGAGAAGCATTAAAAAAAAGTTTCATTAACTAGAATAGGCACTTTAGAGGGAATTCTCTTGAAGAAGGTAGGAAATGAATGAGAGTCAGCCTGAAAGATAATGAGATTTTAGTGAAGTGAATCAGGCAAACTCAACAAACAATGATGCATGAAGCTAGGACCCAGCCTTGACAAAGGCTAGTTCCTTAAGGGACGATGTACCTCTAGCCTAGCAGCTGAGGCCCAAGGGACCATCTGTGGGAAACTTATGGACCACCAAATCTATGGTAATTCCCACTTAGGAAACTTCTTTGAGGGGGAGCACTTGTAATTAACCTCAATGCATTGTGACTGCCTTTGCCCCTAAAATAAATCAAAATAATACATATCCTATAGTATTGTTAACAGGGATAGAAAATATTCTGAATACCACCTGTGCTGTTTCTGTAGGTAGGAAGTAGGCCCCGTTATATAATAGCACACAATGGAAACCAGTCTCAGTACAGGCCTATGAACTAAGAAGAATGACTATCTTAGCCCCTAACTAACTTGGAACCCAGGAGTAAAAAATCACAGGCAATTTGTACCCAGGCCTGTTTATTATGATATGTGGTATACAAGCAAGAAATAATTCTGTTGGGAATTGCCTCTGTAATTCTTATTGATTTGTCCTGTAATGAAATCGATACTGCAATATGGTGTAATACTGGAATTATTGATAGAATCCAACTACCTTATATAGATAATAACTGATAAAATAATATTGATACTGATGATCAAATATGTTGGGAAATCAAGTTGAAGCCTCCTCAGGATGTAATACCACTGGAAAATTACTGGCCTGGGGAAGTACTAGATTTAGCAAACCATCAGCTGACTTCTATCTTAAATAGCTCTGCACAAATAATAGTAGATCAAAAGGAAAATCTAGTAATCAAATTAGTACAAAAATATGCAATGCTCAGTGCATTGAGTGCTGGCTTGTGAACCAAAGTGTTGCTGCTTTGATTCCCAGTCAGGACACATGCCTGGGTTGCAGGCCAGGTCCCCAGTAGAGGGCACTCAAGAAGCGACCACACTTTGATGCTTCTCTCCCTCTTTTTCTCTCTCCTTTCCCATCTCTCTAAAAATAAATAAATAAAATCATTTTTAAAAATCTTAAAAGAACAACATGCAAATGTATGTAATGGCTTTACGTAACAGATAAGGTTTTTTTTAAGCCTATGCCTACCCCACACTGGCCTCTCCAAATATATGATAGATAGTATTATTATATCTGTCATAGATAAAAATATTTGTTACACTAAATATACATGCTGATAAAAATATAAATATTTTTCTGAAAGACAGCTTAGGGCAAAGGTCAGGATGCTGGTCTGGGCAGAACAGGGTGGACTCATCAGATCCACCCTGTTCTCTCAGACCATGTACATTCCCAAGAAAGGTCTCACTTTAGAACTGGGCATTCACTGGCTCCTGTGTTATAAACTCTGAGTCCTTAGAATATTCTTCCTGATAAGAGTGATTCTCTATCCCTGACGCCTTGGGCCATGCTGCACCAATTTGGTGAGAATATTCATGCTAACATTGTGACTTATGATGAGTGTCTGCTTTTGTTCTGAGGGGCTGGAGTCTGAGTAGCTGAGATGCTCTGTGCCTGCATGACTGACACTAATAAAAACACTAGACGCCAAAGCTCAGATGAGTTTCCCTAGCTGGCAACATTTTACACACATTGTCACATGTTATTGCTGGGAGAATTAAATGTATTGTGTGTATTTACTGAAAGAAGATGTATGGAAACTTGTGCCTGCTTTCTCTTGAATACCACCCATGCACATTTTTGCTTTGCTGTTTTTAGTCTGTATCATTCACCTACAATAAACCACAACCATGAGTGCAACAGCTTCTGATCCCTGTATGTCTTTCTAGTGAATTGCCAAACCTGAGGTGGCCTAGGGAACTCCTGACACACAGGCCATGAAAGGCATTTTGCTCTGAACAAATGCCATTTCTCATAGAAAAGTAATATGAGTCAAAGAAACAAGAAAAGGGCCATGCAGAAATACTACAAAAGAATAGACCTGGGACCTAATCAAGGAACTGGCAATCTGTTCCTGTATTTCAGAATTGTTATGAATCAGTGGCTTCTGTGGTCATACTATTTCCTCTTTTTCTGAGCAGAAACATCTGATTTTTCTATCACTTTCTCACCAATGTGTATTGGGTGAATGGAGGAAAGATGATTTGAATCTTGAGTTCACAGGTTTTCAGATAGAGAGGGCTTATTCCTAAGAGGCCTCATCTGAACCTGAACCTAATTTAGATAAGCAGATTCTGGGCCTAAACATTGAGTCCTGTGTCATAATAGAATAATGTATTTGGAAGTCATTATACGGGTGACTGTATCATATATATGGTAGTATAATTTTGATACCAATTCAATGCGTGTGTTTTTTTTTAACACACTACTAAGCAATTCTGCAACAGCAACTGAGTTCCTACAATTTAACTCAATTCTGACACTACCTACAATGCCTAGAAATAGCATCAGATGCTACAGGTTAAGAACTCAGTCCTATAAGACTGCCCCTCCCCCACTTTGGACAGTATACTAAGTGAAGGTGGTCACCTGTGCTTCTAACCAACCTGCTATAGATCAGAGGTTCCAACAGCCCTATCCTTAGATTTGGTTAATTTGCTATAGCAGCTCACCAAACTCAGAGAAACATTTTACTTACTAGATTGCCAGTTTATTACAAAAAGATGTAACTCAGTAACAACCAGATGGAAGAGATGTGTAAGACAAGATAGTGCAATAAGGGAAATGGTGCTTCCAAGCCCTTCTCCAGTGTGAAGCCCTCACCAACATGAATCTGCATGTGTTCATCAATCAGGGAGCTCTCCAAACCCAGTCTTTTGGTGTTTTATGGAGGTTCTACTATATAGGCATGATTGATTAAATCATTGGCCATTGGTGATTGGACTCAATCTCCAAGATCCCTCCCCCTTCCTGAAGGTTAGTTGGGGTGGAGGGGAATAAAAATTCCAACCTTGTAATCACATGGTGCACTAGGCAGGTAACTAACCTTGTCTTTAGGTGGGGTCCAAAAGTTACCTCAGTATTTTAATAAAAGACAATTTTATGGCTCTTATCACAGGGTTTTAGGAGCTCTGTGCCAGTAACAAGACTTAGACCAAATATATTATTCTTTCTATAAGTCATAATATCACAGATTGAGACGTGATTCATTAGGGGTCAGGAGGTGAACTATGGTAGTCTGTTGAACCAGTACCCCTGTTTAATACCACATCTCACAGTATTCACACCACCCCTTGAATCTAGGCTGGGCCTGTGACTTGATTTACAAAAAAGGATATGGTAGAAAAGATCACCTGCCATATTATACTTACTCTTAAGTTCTAGACGCTTCCATTTTTGTACTCGTGGGAGTCCTGAGCTTCCATGAAAGAAGTTTGCTGAAAAAATATGTGACGAGACTCTGCATGTGACTGACCTGTACAGAAGCCACAGAAAATGAGAGGGAGTAAAAGAGATAAAGAGAGAGAGAAAAGAAGAGGAGAGGAAAGCAGAAAAGAGCAGAAGAGAGATCCTGAGATTATAGAGAACTGAGGAATGACACCTACAAAGAGCTTCTAAAGCCCTAGACATATCCCCTCACTCAAGTGGTCTCAGTCAGACCCCAATAGTTGAGCTATCTTAACTGAGGAATGAGAAATGAGTGAAGACATTGTAAACATTCCAATCCCAGAAGAGAACACATGGCACAGGATGAACAAGCCTGCTGAGCCTTGTTTGAATTCCTAACCATAGAATCATGAGTATATAAAATACTTATGGTGTGAGCTGCAAAGATCTGAAGTAGTTTGTTTTGCAGCAACAGATATACTTTAACAACCACTCTCTCAAGTTTCCACTCATTTTTATTTTAGCAACTAGTTCTTTTTCATCAAGAATTGAAGTCAAATGCTATTCATTCATTTGACTGATAAACAGGATATGGGATATTAATCTGTGGGCCTGAATCAGAGTCCAGTTCTGCCATACTAGCTCCATGACCCAGTTCCTTAGCTTTAAGTTTCATTTTCCATGAAAAAATATTGCCTCACTGACTTGTGATGGGGATTAAATAAAATAATAACACTGAGATGTCTTTGAAACAACTAAGCTCATTCTTCAGTTGTTCTTCCCACAACTGAGACTCAAACAGAGGGTCTTCCTCTCCCCCATGTGCCCACTCTCCTAGGGTAGAGGTGGTGATTGTGTGGACTGTGTTCAATAGATGTCTGTGAGTTACTGTAAGAGGTCAGTTACCCAGCTGTAAAACGAGAAGTCATAGCCTCCCACAGGATATATTTTAGATGTGCATATGTTTTACAGTGACTATTGTGACTACCACTAAGATTATAGGACCTGTAAGTAACTACTTTTCCATTGGCATGACCGTTAACTTTGGTATTGGACAAACATGGACTGAAGACCTGGCTCTGTTGGTTACCCTGTGTGTGATTTTGGATGTTAACTTCTCTGCAATCTGCTTCCATTTTGTGAAATGAGAATAATAGTATACAGATAACTATTGATATTACATTTTTTGCCAGTTAGATATTATATCTTGTGTGATTTATCAGGCTTCTATTCAGTTTTTCTTTAGTTTTGTGCACTACTTTTATGAAAACAAATATTTCTAATAAAGATTATTGTACTTAATTACTAGCACTAAAATCTCTATTCATCTATTCATTGCAGAAACTGATTTTGAAAAAATATTACATAATTTTACAAGGAATGCACCTATTTTCTATTTCATGAATGGAAAGATGTTTTGTGATGGTTCGTTGTTTAATTAGTGTTAGAATAAATTCTTGTTGCATTAATTAGCCAATAGATGGCAGGACATCAGAGATGACTAAAGTTTTGCTGCCTCTGTGTAAAAAGTTATCTGCATAATCCAAAAGATAACTAATAAAGATAAAATAATTCCAGTTCAGAATTTTAAACTTAAACTTTGCATATTTATATCTTAAATGTTACATTGCCTTCTTTCAGTCTGATAATAATTTGCATTTTTGTGTAATATTAATGCAAAACTCTCATTAAACATGAAAATATGGTGGCATGATATAAGGAAAAATGCTACAGAAGATACTTCATTTCAGAATATATGTTTTTTTTGTTGAAAAATATATATATTTTTAGGAAAAATATAAGGTCCCCAGGGTATAATCTGGAAGAAGATGGAGAACAAAGAAAGCTTATTTTTGCAACTTCTGAAAACAATAGTGAGAATAAGAGATAAATTGAGTATCACAGAGACCAAGAGAAAAACGCAAGGATGTGAGGACTCCATGAGGAAGATCTATCTAGACAAAGTTTCCCCTTTTCCTTATAGTCATTTTTGAACTCTGCTATGAAATATTTAGTGTCTTGAAGGATCCTGTCCTTTTGAATATTATATAATGTTTCCCCCAAGCTGTGTGATTTCAGGTGCTTTCACAAAGCTATAAGCCTGGGGCTTAATTCTGAAGCATATTTGCATACTTTTGTAAATATTGTGGTCCTTTTGCAGAATCTACCCTCAAGTTTAAATCCACAAACAGCAGCTTGAGTAGGGTTTTGTAAATTAAAATAATTTTCAGGCACACTGGAATATTCATATCTTGTATTACCCTGGCACTCTTGGCAAGAGCTCAAAAGTAATTGTACACCACATTAATATTAAATAAGCCCTTTAAAATTTTTTTTCGGAAGGTGGTGATGCAATTTCAGTAGCTTTGTCCCCTTGGGAATTTATAAATATCACATTGGTTTAGTAAAGAGGTATTATTAGGAGTCTTCATCATATACTGCACCTCTTAAAATAATCTTTCAATATATCATGTAGAAATCCCACAACTCTGGTGTGAAAACAGATGGCACAATTGTGCTATTTAACACCATTGCCACCCTTGGACTGTTCATTTCAATTAAGGCATTTAAGTCATGGCGGGTAGATTATGTTACTGGTGCTGGTCAACAGAGTGTTTTCACAAGGCCATATTTCTTGATGTCACATTATATGGCAGGAGAGGGGTCTGTCATGATGCGTGCATGGGACCACTGTCAGAAATATGGAAGCTGTTTCAGAACTCTAGGTCTGCCTTGGATAGAATCAAATCCTCTTAGGATGGTTTTCAAGAACCCCACATTCGCACCGTATTTCTTTTATTCGAGAGGCTTTTCAGAAGCAAAGGGCACAGTGAAATAATGAAATAATGACAAAATGAAGCTGGGAAGCAACACCTTGTTTTTCTGAAACTGATCAAAATAAACCTGAAAATCAATGAAAACTATGTAGGAATCCTCGTCCAAAGGAACAGGCACAACTTCACATTATTTATTATCTTCAAAAAGGCAAAATTAAATAAGTAAAGACAAGTATACTGAGGATTTTTAAGTAGCTAATAATCTTGTTTCTTAACCCAGAAAAACAATGTGTTTAGGGGAGTAGAGAGTGAGTTAACTAAGCTTCCCAAATCTTAATAATACCACCCAATTTGCATAAAAGTGAGCTAACAGGGTTTTGTTCTTTTGGGATTAGCCCCAAAAGATACATAAAGCCATTTGAAAATAGAAATGACTCCCATCACTTCAGTAAGCTCACCACTTCTACTGAAGGCTGGAAAATCCCCAGGATGTGTCCTTGAATTTTTGAGTTGTAATAGGAGAGGATAGGAAGGTGTTGGCTCAGGTTTTTGAAGAAAAGTAGTATCAGAAATAAAAAGCATCACAGTTACTGTATTTGTTTGCTACGGCTACCATAGCAAAATGTCAAAGACTGGATGGCTTAAACAACAGTTATGGAAGCTGGAAGTCCAAGATCAAGGTGTTGACAGGTTTGGTTTTTCCTGAGGCCTCTCTCCTTAGTTAGCAGGTGGTTGCCTTCTTGTTGTGTCCTCATTTGACCTTTTCTCTGTGCTTGAGCATCCTTGTGTCTCTTCTTCTTTTAGGGACACCAGTCATATTAAATTAGGGCTTTGCTCATTTAGCCTCATTTGACCTTAAAGTTTATCTCTTTAAAGGTCCTATCTTCAAATATAGAAATATTCTGGAATGTTGGGAGTTCAACATATTAATTTTTGGGAGACACAGTTAAGTCCCTAACAGTTGTCTAAAATGAATTATAATATAATTCATAAATAGGAGTTTAATAAAGATTGAAGACTTAAAGTGAGTAGGCGTTCCACTTTTGGCATGAAAATATGAGGAGATCCATGGATCTATGCCATAGTGGAACTGGTCAAAATTATAAAAAGTCAACTATTTAATGCTTCTGAAACTATTTCAAAGGCTAAACAGTGAATGATAAAACATTTACTGAAGAAAACCTGATAAAACTTAGTAAAAACAGCAAGAATCTATGGCATTTGAACTATGACCCATTCCTCCCTCCTATCTCCCTTTCCACTATAATAAAAAATTCACTCCAGGTGGGTGTATCCAAGAACCCAGGGATTCCTTTCTCCCCAACAACTAGTTGGAGAATTGGAAGGGGTAGAATGGCGGCTTTTCTCATTCTGTCCTCAGCAACCTCTGGCTGAAGTTAAGTTCCATGAGGGCACAGCCAAGAAAAAGGGGTTCTCTTCTTCCACACAGTCCTCATTTATGGGATGGAAACTCTACTGTGGCTATAGACACTGAAAATATTGGGGCCTAGAATGCTCTCAGCCCATCTTGGCTTATAAAGCAGAGGTTCCACATTTGTGTGGAGCAAACTGAGAAAATCATAGGTGACTTTGCCAATCAGAAAGAAAACAGAAAAATTGTTCTTAGAATGGACCTTAATAAAATTATGGCTGGCTTCTCATCAGAAATAATGGAAATCAAAAGTAAGTGGGATAATATTTTCAAAGTGCTCAAAGAAAAAAACTGTCAACAAGGGATCTTATATCCAACAAAGTTATCAATTAGAAACAAAGGCAAAATATATGAGGTCTGTCCAGAAGGTATCCAGTCATGTAATATAAAAAAAAATAAAGGCATTTGTTGAAGAAGATACCTGATAAAAGATACAAGAAACATTGTACATAGGACAATGATGCCTCAGTCTCCTTCAAAGCAGGCACCTTGGGAGCTCACACAGTTCTCCCAGTTGCCATCAGCTGCCCCATTGTATTTTCCTGAATTCCACTGATGGTCTGAAATCTCTTCCCTCTCAAAGGTGATTTTAGTTTTAGGAAATTTCAGAAGTCACAGGATGCTAAATCTGGGTTATAGGAACACTGAGTCAACTGGGTTATTTGCTGTTTCACAAAAATCTCTGCACGAGACATGATGCATGAGCAGTATTGTCATGATGATGCTGCCAATCACCAGTTGCCCATAGTTATGACCTTCTGAATGATCTGAATAGTTTTTGCAGAGAAATGTTTAAACTTAATGCAAAAATTGATGCAGATTCATTGCTCTACTTGCTCAGTCATTTTGAATGCAATGGCCACACAGCACACATGCTCATTCAATGTTGTCTACCACCACCACTAACTAATACAGTGAAATTGTCACTGTTCACCCATGTGCATTCCAGTTCACTCTCCTTAGCTGCCAAGTTATACTGATGTCATGCAAACCATTCTCATATTAACAATGACCTTACTTTTTCAAGAAAGACTTCATAGACATTCCCAAATAAACAAACACTGAGAACATTTGTTGATAGCAGAATTGTCTTATAAGAAATACTTAAGAAAGGTTTTTTGGACTGAAAGCAAGTGACAGTAGTTTAAGTCCACATGAAAAACAAAGAGCTCTGATCAAGGTAATTATGTATTTATAAAAGATAGTATAAATGTATATTCATACTCCTTTCTTCCCTTAAGTGATTTTAAAAGCATTTACAAAAACAAGATGTATATAATTGTATTGCTGGACCTATAATATATAAAAATGTAATATATTTGCTACCAGCACAAAAGAGGAGGGTGGGAGGAAAGTTATACAGGGCTATGGAAAGGACTCCAGATGGTAACTCAAAGCTACAGGAACAAGTGAAGAGAACCAGAAATGATAAAAAATAAGAATTAGAGTAATACAACAAGAACTATAAACATCATTCAGAACAAAAGTGAAAATTTAATGTATGTGTTTATTTAGTTTATTTAATACAAGAGGTCCTCACTTAACATAATTGACAGCTTTTGACATTTTAAGTAAAATGACTTAAAAGGAAACAAATTTTAACATATGTTAATTAACATAAATGAGAGTTAAATCCTCTTAATGTGTCATCAACATCACAATGGAATAATGTTAAACAAAACAATATTATTTGAGGACCTGCTTAGTTTATTAGTATTTATTAAGGTTGGCATAACAAAATGCCACAGACTGGATGAGTTAAACAACAGAGATTCCTTTTTCACAGTTCTGGAGGCTAGGCCTCTGTGATCAAGGTGTCAGCAGGGTTGATTTCTCTGGCAGCCTCTCCTTGGATTGTAGATGACCATGTTCTCTCCCTGTTCTTACATGGTCTTCCCCCTCTGTGTGCACATGTCTGATGTCTCTGTGTCCTAGTTCTTCTTCTTATAAGGAAACAGCCACATTGGATTAAGATCCATTCCACTGACCTCATCTTAACTTAATTACCTCTTTATAGGCCTTATCTATAAATACAGTCTATTCTCATGTACTGATGGTTAGGGCTTCAAGATATCAATTTGGGCAGGTAGATACAATTCAGTCCATGGCAGTTACATAACACTTCTGGAAAGCCAGTGCTCACACCAATGGACAGGGCTCTCAGAAGGTGCTACCTTCTTTATTTTAATCCAAAAGGATGATTTCTATCCTCATTTTCAATTCTGGTTAAGTATTAACCACAATAGCTGAATCAAAGAATCTGCTAAATATTTACAGAAAGCAAAATAAATTATTGGATATTCAGCTAAGAAGAAACCATTCACCTCAATTTCCTAAGACTGCCAACTTTAGGCTGCACTGTGTCTTCTGTTGTTTCTGAAGTGGCTATGGCAGCTGCTAAGAATGGAAACACTGCTCTTCCAGCAGCATGCAGTCCCAATGGCCCAGACAGAAGACTTCTTTGAAGCCATGATCATCAGGTGCATGAGACCCTGGCATGAGAAGATGTCCATTTCTAGGACCAAGCTAAATACCATTTCACTGTAGTTAAGAGGTGTTCCAGGTCCTTGCCCTTTGCTTTGACAGTTTTCTTCAAGGATTAATATACAAGAACTCACAATGATAAAATTTGGAACATTTTTATTTTGTTGTAATTGTCTATAATAGGAGTATTTTAGGTGGTCTTTCAGTTATAGTGTACAATGTCTGCACATCTATACTTGACTACACATCTTGGCAAGACCAGGAATGAGGAATAGAATAGGAAAAGAATTGCCATCCTCATAACAACACTTTCCTAGAGCAGAAGGAGTGCAGTGAATAACTATGCTGGTATAACTGATGTATATCTGATGCAGGCAAACTTGGATGTTAGGATACCCATTTCACAAAAGCTGGAGCAAGGTTGATGAAAAAAACATAAAACTGTTGATTTCTTCCACCCAGAATCAACCTCTAGCCTGCTGAAGGAAATGAAACCCCAAAGAAGGTTCTTCATGCCTTGGCTGTTTATATGGGGTTCTTCTACTAAAATACCTCTAACATCTGGCCTCTGCCTCCATCCCCAAAGGAGACATGGCTTCCCTGACTGGTGAATTCTGACAAGGGACTGAGTCTGTCTGTGTCATTCATTCTTTTCCTCTCCTGCAGGTAGCTGCCTGTCCTGCTGGCATGCAGTCTATGTGTTCTTACTTAGTTGACCTTCCATCCTGCAAAGGAAGACCTGAAGTTTGAGAGGGCAAGTCAATTCAGGCAGGTGGGGAGGAGGTGGGATAGAAGGGTGTGGGATGACTGGCTAGAACCCATCTGCATGTTGTACTTAAGGCTCAGTAACAGCACAGAAAAGATAACTTTGTGAGTCTTCCTGATATCTGAAGTGTTCATGATTATCACTGCTCAAACCTCAACTGTGGTAATAAAAAATTGTACTAGATATGGCTAGATTGGTTGTGACTTATGAAGAGTGGTGGCTATAACTTTCTCATTTCTGTTTGAAACTCAGCCACCCTGACTCTCCCACTATTGAAATGCCTGGGACATATGTTCCAGGGAAGTTATGATGGCTGTCTTTACCAGATTCATCACTGAAACCTAATTGACAATTATGCCTGGTTGGGGAAGATGTGGAAAAGTGAAATCTACACCAGTGCATAATTCTAAGTTTCCTCCCCCATAAGCCTTTTAAATGCTGTTTGGGCATTTTATGCTGTTAACAAAAAAAGCAAAACAAAATATTTTTTTAAACTGAAAAACAAAATCCACTTTCTATTTTCCTCATTGCCTTAGTCATGAGTGTTTTCTCATTGCCTTAGTCATGAGTGTTTTCTGCCCTCTGGAAACTCCTAGAGTTTGTGATGCCCTTATAATGACATTCACCATATTCTAACATATTATAGTATTCATGGCTTAACTGCTACTCAACTCTAAGCTATGGGAGGCCACGAACATCATCCTATTCATCATGTGTCCTTAGGACAGTGACATGCAAACAGCACTTGAGGCAAGTTTGTTCAATGAAAGGAGTACCTCTTGTCGCAAGTATTTTAAGAGCTCAGCATTACAGCTTTGCACATCCATCCTGTGAGGAATTATTTACCATCCAGAATTGTGAACTGCATTTCAGATAAAAGCTTTGATTAAAACAGGCCTTGCTGGCAAAAGCACCTCCCATCACTAGCTATAAGTGGTGCCAGGATACCAAAATGAGCCAGGTCCCTTCCGGCTTTTGGATTTCAATAAACATCAATACTCGTATGTTTAAAATGGAAGCAAATCCTTCAAAAGATCTTAAATTGTGTTGAAGTGAGGATGAAATATACTGCTGATCTGAGAGGTGGCACGGCAAAAGAATTTCTCAGCTCTTTGATCAATACTTAAGTGGGCTGAGAGTCTTACAATGGAAATAACCATGTAGGTTATGCTGTCACCATCCCTCCATTTTTAGATGAGGAAACTGAGACACAAGGAGGGTCAGTGATGTGATTAATGACTTCACAGCTGGTCAGTGGTTATACATCTACTTTGCTCTCACTGAGACTGAATTACAAATATCAGTGCAGAGAATTCAGATTCCGAGTTCATCAGAACCTGGCTTCTGAGAGAACTGTTGATAATTTTTGAGCACAACATGCCATGATCTGAGTTGTAGGAAGAATGGTCTGGAGGTTGTGCTCAAGGTGAAGCAGAAGCAGAAAAACAGGGGATAAGGAGGCCACTAGATAGAACCTGGGCCAAGAGAAGACATCTAATGAACATGGAGTGCTGTGTTTTAAGGGACATATTGGGTAGGCCAGCTAAGAGAACATTTCATAGAAATTATTTGTTTGATAAACTATTTTCTAAATAAATCAAGGATTATTAATCCTTGTTATGCTTTGTTATACTTATTCTCCAGGTCTCCAGATTTTCCCTCTGGATAAGACATTAGAAAATGGTGAAGTTAGGGGTTTTTGTCCACAACAGGCAATGAGTGAACCTTTTCATTCATCTCAGAGGAAGAAATAAAAAGCCCTGCACACTCAAAGTAGAGTACATTAACATGTCAGAGTATTATGCAGCTATAAAAAAGATTTAGGAAGAGCTTCTGTAGTGGTATGGCATCATTCCAAGAATACACATGTTGTTGTGTGACTAACACAAGTCACAGAATGACATTAAAATACCAGTCTACTTAATTAAAAAACAAACAGGACAAGATCAGCATGTGCATAATGCTGAGTACATAAATACAAAGACCACCACCTAGAATAATCTCTAAAGAAAAAAGAGCACACCTTGTTGGTCTATAGCCATCTACACTGTTCAAATTTTTGCCGAAAGAAGGCATTTGTGTAATTTTTTGGTTAAAATTGCTTACTATACCAATTATGTCTGTATTACAGACAAAAAGTAATTTCTACCAAATTATCTTAATTTGTGGAGATGAGCAAAGTTAGAGTGAGAAAACTTTGAGAAGATGTGCATCTTAAAAGATGGAGACAACAGATATAGAAGTCTGCGGCTTGTATGGCCCTAGAATGGTGAAACATACGTCTGTCTGAAGAGCTTTCAGCTATAGTCAGCAGGCCTCAGCAGCAACTCAGCCAGCATTCTGAGATATGATTTACAGCAGTGATTTTCAATGGGTGGGCCACAAGGATTTTTAAAATATGCAACACCTGACTATTTAGTCAGAGGTACTGACCTCTTTTCCCTTAGATCATCAAATAAAAAAAAAAATGATATACTCTGGTTTCTCTTCAGATCATATAAATCTTTCACCTTTTACTAAAAAATGACAGCAACCAACACAACAATAGCCATCTTGTGTGAATGAATCAAAGTTATATCTTTTTTTTGGTCGGGTGGGCAAAAAGTATATTTTTGGTGTGTCACAGTATTTAGTAATTAATTTATGTATGTAGTGGAATGAAAAAGGTTGAAAATTGCTGGTTTATAAGAGTTCATTGAACAGTCTGCTGTACAGTTTGATCAACAATGTCTGTTTTGTTTCTTTTCTTGATTTTCTATAATAGAAGTCCTTCCTTTTAATTAATTTGGCCTTAATAGGTTAATAAGACAACATAACCATAGTAAACAGACTTTTCTAACTCAAGGGGGAGCTAAAATGACATTAAATTTTTTTTATCTCAGTCTCCTTTTCTTTCATTCCTTCCTTCCCTTCCCCCACTTACCAAAATAATTTGAGGTTTTACTGATATATTTTTGTTTTGAAAATTAGGCTTCAAAAAAAGTGATCATAGCAAATAATTGATTATTTTAAAGATTAATTAAGGATTACTTGGGTACCATAATTTTATTACAAACATATTATCCATAAACTACAGAAAAATCAGTAACTAACTGAAGCTGTGGGAATATTGTTACTATAGATCCTAACGCTGACTGTGCCCCCTTTTCAAATGAGAAAATAACCTTCAGCTCCTTTAAAATGTAGAGTTTGGCATTTTACTAAATTTCATAGGGAGAAAATGTAATGAGTCAATAAACCCAATTTGGAGGCTGGTTATTGTCACATAAATTAATTTGCCTGCTAAATGATCAGATTCACATCCACCTTTTTCCCCACCATCTGCCTCACAACAAAGTTGGCATTGTACTCCTCTGAGGACGAACTGTAAAAATGTCATTACTTAAAGGTTTATTATCGACCAAGTCATGCTAAACCCCTACTTCCCTGTATTTGCTGGTTGACCAGGCAAAGAACAGAATTGGGAATTGTTTTTTTAAAAAATTATATATACCAGTAGTATACCTCAAGGAACCTCTTTTTACTGGGCTATTGTCCAAAGGAGCAACGTCACCATGTGACCTTGGACTCCTGCTTGGCAGGCCACCCCTACATAGCAGAAAGATGGCAGGCCACGTTTGCATGGCTCGATTTTGACTTGCTCCCCTGAACACTTGTGATCTGTGAAATCTCTCCTGACTGTCACACTGAGTGAACCCATCCCATTTCTCTGTGCAATCAGGCACCTGGCAGGCTTTGCCAAACAGAATGCTGGTCAGGGAGGAAGCCAAAGCCAGATTTTTCCTCGAGCCAAGTTCTAAATATGACCCTAACGGAATCCAAAGGCCACGATAATCCTCATCGAGATCTTCATACAATCCTTGTTTGAGTGGAGAAGGGGAAATATGCACAGTGGGAAAAACATAGTAGCTATAAAATAACTGTTTGATATTTAAAATTTTTTCAAGTCAGAAACTAAATGCAGAGTCACAAGTAATGTCCTTTGTTAAATAGCTAGTCTACAACACCCAGTGGTAGGTAATAGTTTTGTGTGTGTGTGTGTTTATTTTTTGCCTTTTCATTTGTGCTCTTCTCTAGTGGTCAAAGTAGCATTATAGCAGCAACCCCTTCTGAGCTATATAACTTCTACCATTTACACTTCTCTTTAATGATATGATAGGGATTTCTCGCTAGGTAAATAACTTTTTTTTGAAACATGTGATGTGTAAATAATAGCAATTACTCAAAGAACAGTTGATAATTGTACTTGAAAAAATGAGGAATTTTTTCAAATTGGATTTCACAAATGTATTCTTAATCCAATATTTTTTGAGGATTTATTATATGTTAAATATGCAAAACAAACACAGTATAAAGGGAGGCAACCCATGTCCATGGGACGCCTTGTCTAACTGTAGCAGAAAATTCAGAGAAGTAAAAACTAATCTACTACAGTATGTGATGTAAAAAATACTGTTAGGTGCACTAGAAGAAGGAGTAAGAATGTCATGGAAAGCCTCCCAGTGACAGGCCCAGGATCTCCAAGCAGGAGGATCCATGTGAGAGGAGGACACAACAGTGAAACCTGCAGCCAGACCTCCAGGAGCCGCCAGCTCCAGCATGGAATGTGACTGGCGAGTGCGCAATTATTCAGGTCTCAAAGGTTTCTACAGTCGTGCAAAGGATTTCAGAACTATACAGTTTGGAACCACTGAAGAATTTTAGGCAGAAGAAAATCATGGTGAGGTATGAGTTTTAGAAAGCTCATTTATTCCAACAGCACTGTAGCAAATATATTGGCATGGGGTGAAATTTGATCAACAGAAACCAGACTGGAGGCTATTGTGGATTAATCCAAACTGAATAGGATGAGTCAGAATTAGGCAGTAACACCAGGAATAAAGAGAGGGGTAGGTTTAAGATAGCAAGTAGAGACAACCCACAGCAACTGGTAAAAATAATATCAACTGTTAGGAAAGGGAGATGTCAAAAATGACTCTCATAGGACTATAAATGATAACACTACAACAATGTGGAATGAATTTTCATTTCTAATATAAGTTGTAAAAGCAATGAGAGACATTGATTATGCTACTACCTGAAAGACAAACAGTTAACTTTATGGATGGGAAATAATTAGCTTATGCTATTCCAAAACCATGGAGATGAAGCAGAAGGAAAATGACAGAAATCTTACCAAGTATTATTTATCGATCAGCCATCTGGAAAAGCGGTTTGAAAAACTAGAACAAAAAAATTGCTAGAGGGTGAGGACATAAGGCAAGTGAATTCAAGCTTTAATTTTTTAAAATTTGGATTACAAGCAGTGAAAACACAGACAAAATGCTGAAACATGCTAGATATGTCCCCTGTTGGTGGCAGTGGCAGTGGAAGGGACCTGGAAGTCAGTCAGGAAAAAACTGGGACAAGAGCACAAGAGGACACGTGTGAACCATCCGAGCTGAGACAGAAGCAGCCATTCTCAAGGGAGCCAGGTGATTTGAGTGGCAGAAGAACATGCTTCTCCCTCCTCTTGAGTCCCAACTTGTTTCTTTCTGAGCTTGCCATGACCAGCACCAGCCGCCGAGTCAGCTAGAAAGTCTTGTCTCTGTAAAAGGTCTGTTGTTACTCAGTGTGTTTTCTCGGCAAGATTGTGAAACATCTGGCTGTTCTGAGTGTTGGGACAGCTTAAAGGAAACTGAAAACAGTTTAAATAAGGAAAGTCAGCCAAGTCAAGTTGCAAGTATAAAAAAGGTTCTGGACTGACATGAATTTGTCAGGTTAATTTAATTTGCAGAAACTAAACCAGTCATGCCCCAAATATTTACCTTGAGACATATTATCTGCACCTGCTGTTTATTTACTCCAAATTGGCTAACTTCTAGACAAATTCTTTCACTTAATACTGCGTAGACTCAGCCTAAGGATCCTTCCCAAGGTTAATGCTAAAGAAGGCCAAAAGCTCATTCTATATTATGGTGTTATAGAAATAATCCCAACTTTCCAAACAGTTTGAGTAGAGGAAAGTGGGATGAGAAATCCCAAGTATTACAGAAAACAGAGGAACTACATTTACAAATTGTCATTTGTATTCAGAAAAATCTATCTATTGTAAAGCTACTCTGTGAGTCATTTACTTGATTTAAGCCCACTTTTTAATTTGAATCATTCCATGCTAACTCTAGCACTTACACAGCAATCTATAAACTTTTTATCCCATACTTTGTAAAAACATTTTTGGTCATTTTCATATTGTCAATGTGAGTAAAAATGGCAATAATCCACCTAAATTAGTTGCTATCTGATTATTATTTTATTCACATATACTTTCAAATTTTCAATTAAAAAATAAAAAATATTTGACCTTAGGCTGCCAGTTCAACAACATCATCAAGCTTTCCCCCAAAGTGCTGTTAAGTTATACATTGAGTTCATTTAAAATTTTATTTTATTTTGCCCTGGCTGGTGTAGCTCAGTGGATTGAGCGCGGGCTGCGAACCAGGCATCGCAGGTTCGATTCCCAGTCAGGGCACATGCCTAGGTTGCAGGCCATGTCCCCCAGCAACCACACATTGATGTTTCTCTCTCTCTCTCTCTTTCTCCCTCCCTTCCCTCTCTAAAAATAAATAAATAAAATAAAATAAAATAAAAATTTATTTTATTTTAAGTGTGTGGAAAATTAGGCATATTTACTTCTAGAAAAGAGCTCTCTAGATCAAAATACTTCTTAGTAGTGTTGACACTAATTTTAATTCTGGAACAAGGTTAATTGTGACTATCTCAGTACATAATCATAAAAAATAAATTTTATTTTTTGGATTTTTTTCTAGATTAAGTCTTTTGTTTCTCTGTAAATTGCATTTCTGATCATGATTTCTGATCATGATTTCTGAATGTCATTAAAACGTATTCATCTCCACCTTTTTAATATTCTTATTATTTCACTTCATTTTTATTTGTTAATTTTGATCTCTTCCATGTTTTCTATAGAGTAAAAAGCCACATGTCTAGCACATCTTTTAATACTATACTATTATTTAATAATAATAAACTAAATGTTTACTACAAAGATGTTGATATAAAATTAATACCCAAACATATAAACATCTACATTCATTTATATTCTCTAATATTATGATAAATCTATATACTAGACAACTAAGAGGAGCTTGCTATTGGAATAGAATTTGCATTCTTTTTTAAAAAGATTTTATTTATTTTTTAGAGAGAAGAGAGAAAGAGAGGGAGAGCAACACCAGTGTGTGGCTGCTCCTCACTTGTCCACAACTGAAGCCAGGCCCACAACCCAGACACGTGCCCTGACTGGGAGTCACATTGGCAACCCTTTGGTTCACAGGACCACACTCAATCCACTGAGCTGCACCAGCCAGGGCCTAGAATTTGCATTCTTTCAACAGAAAAAAAGTGAAAGGTAAGTCAAATGTCATGAATATATTTAATGTTGAATGAATACAGACACACACACACAGGTCTTTATCATCATCATCATCATCATCATCATCAATTTACCAGGAGTACATTTGAAATTTTGAAACCAAGAAAGGTGTGTTTGTCTTAGAGCCAGAGATATAAGAAGACCTATACTACAAAGTCATTATTCTGATCCATACTAGTAATTCTGGACTGGTACTATTGAAATTGAATTTGATTAACTCACTTTGATAATAGGATTAGATAGTTGAGTACCATTTGCTCACTCCTGAGGCAAGTACAAGTCGACATTCACAGGTACTGTAACTCAAAAAACACATAGTGTTTAAGGACCCAATGACCCTGACTATGTATTTCTTTGACTGTCGAAATATCTATTCTACTATTCAAAATAAGATGGACATATTTTAATAGATAAATAATATAAAAGAATATCTAATAAGAAAATAACTACTTGATTTTAAAAGTCTCTAGAGCTCAGTCTGAAAAATGTATAAAGTCATAATTAATGACAATTCCAATGAAGTATTTTTGTCTCCATTTCTTATCACCACTTGTATGATAAACAGAAATGCTTTTAAGGAAAAAAAGTCTTAGCTGTCTCTCACTAAGTTAATATAGATTGAGTACTTTGTAACAATCTCTATGGCTCCTTAAGGGAGACAAAGTAAACAGGTTGGGAAAAACACAGTCTCTCTGGGTCTGATTTGAGAAGACTTTTCAAATAATTTCTTGGTGTCTTGATAGTTGAAAGACTGTCACACTTTGTTCCAGGGTGACTGTACATGCATAATTCCAAAGCTATTTTTGTAGATGTGATAGTAAGCCCTAAAAGGGTGGGGGCGTCTAGCTGACCCAGGCTTACCTAGCCTTCGAATAGCTGGCATATAGTTGATGTTCAACAAATATTTGCTGCATGACTAGATGTAAAGTTCCTAACACTAATGAGAAGCCAAAGATAAGAAAAGCCTCGGACAAGAAAAGCTTCAATTAGAAGATGCCATGAACATTTTATATGCAGTTCACATTCTCTCTATATTTGAATATTTTGATAACTACTGGTAAGTCTAACTACATAGTAAACATATTCACCAACATAACCATGAACTACTCATGACCCCAGACAGAAGTACACATTGTTCAAAGGACCAAAAAAATCAATGAACAATGAATAAATGCAAATACATCATCACACAAGTTTAGCAATAGTGGAGTTAACTGCTCAAAGAGTGATTCCAGTGGACTAAATGCTAGCAATATCCCACTTGTTCAGCTGAAGATATATTACTGAGCCAGCCTATATTATGGGAATAGCCCACTGCATTAAAGCATAATGAACAGAACTAGATATAAAAGAACTTTGTATCTTTTGATACAAAGTGCCAATGGCAGTCTATAGATGAGCAGTTGATATTTTTGAGTCAGATTATCACACTTGAACTTCCACATAGACCCCCTAAAGCAATTTTTTTGGATCCTTTAAAATTGAATTGCCATCATTCCTTTCTATACATTACCTTTATCAAGGAACACCCTACCTCCTTTCTCTAAAGCTTAGCTATGGGGCTATTTTCATTTCTCCACTTCCCTTTCTCATTGCTATTTCAGAAAGGAAGAATACACTGTATTATTTTTGTTCTCACTAGAAGAACACTGACCATGTGTTCACTGGTCATGAAGGTCAATACTATCATGATTAGTCTTGTTTTTAAAATGAAAAATCCAAAACATGCATAGTAGTTATTCCATTATGTATAAAATATAAAATAAAATAAAATAATATAAAATAATTCAGGCCTTACTTCTCACAGCATTTTCTTTCATTCCCTTCTGAAAGGCCTAGAATTTCTGGTCAAGAAGGCAGAGTAGGTGGAGGATGCATTATTCATTCACCTCTTCTCATGACCACATCAAAATTACAAATAATCATAGAACCATCAACCTGGATAACCATCTAAAGACTAGCTGAATAGAAGTCCTACAACTAAGAACATAAAGAAGTCATATCAAGATTGGTAGTAGGGGCAGAGACACAAAATGGGCTGGCCCCACATCCACATGTGGTTGAGAATCTGGAGGAATATCTCAGCTGTTGAGGTCCCCCTGAGGGAAAAAAAAAAGTCTCAGCCCCATGCCAGGGCTCCCCAGGCAGAAACTCCAGTGCTGGAAAAAGCAGACAAAAATTCTGGCTGTGAAAATCAGCAAGAATTTTGTCTATCTCTAGGTGAGATGGAAGGCTTCTGGAAACCCAGGAGTCCTTTTAAAGAGCCAGCACACTAACTTTCACTCACAGGTACTCACCTTGGGCTCCAGTGGTAGGATAGTGGCTCAGGTCATAGTGGGGGTGAAGGGGGAGGTGCCAGGGACCTACAGAGAGAAACTGAGTTCTATGAATTCAAGGTAAGGGTTGGAGGGATAACCACCATCATCCATTTGGCAAGCCATCCTCTACATGGCCAACCAGCACCATCTTTCTTGTTTTTAGTCCTTGTCCCATACAGCTAAATCTGAATCTGCATTAGCCTGGTAAACTTCACTAGCTCCACCCTAACAACTCCATGGGATACCAGCCTACCCAACTTGCTTGTGCTCGAGACTCTTTGGATGCTAATCAGCCTGGGCCTTGCATTAGTCTTTCTTAAAGCCCTTGTGAGGAATTTTGTCAAGTTTGAGGGGTGTCAGAGACATAAAGGAAAAATTCAAGTTGTGTGGCAAGACAAGAGCTAAAGGGAAAGCCACCATGGTCCTTGTGTTGAGCTTTGCATGTAAACAAATATATGCAAATCAACAAATGTGATACAACACACAAACAAAATGAAGGATAAAAATTACATGATTATGCCAATAGATGCAGAAAAAGCACTTGACAAAGTTCAATATTCATTTTTTAATGAAAACTATCAGAAAAATGGAACAGAGTGAATATACTTCAACATAATAAGTGCCATATATGATAAACCCACAGCTAACATCATACTCAAGAGAAAAATCTATAACATCTCCCTTATGATGAGGAACAAGACAAGGCTTTCCAATTCAGCAATTTTATTCAACATATTATTAAAAGTCCTAGCCACAGCAATCAGACAAAAAAAAGAAATAAAAGGCAGTCAAATTAGAAAGAAAAAATAGAATTGTCATTATTTATAGATGACATGATACTACATATAAAGAACCCTAAGACTCCACTAAAAAACTACTATACTAATCAATAAATTCAGTTAAGCATCAGTATACAAAATTGATTTGAATTTTACACACCCATAATGAATGATCAGAAGGAGAAATTAAGAAACAATCTAATTTACAATTGCATCAAAAAGTATAAGTTACCTAGGGAAAAATGTCCAAGAGTTTTTAAAATACCTGTACTCAGAAAATTATAGTGCATTAAAAGAGATAAGAATAAGTGGAAGCATATACTGTGCTAATGGATAGGAAGAATTAGCATTGTTAGAATGTCCATACTGCCCTGGCCACATGGCTCAGCTGGTTGGAGCATCATCTTGTGTGCCAAAGGGTTGTGGGTTTGGTCCTAGTCAGGACATATGCCCGCTTTGGGGTTTGATCCCTAGTTGGGAAGCATGTAAGAGGCAACCCATTGATGTCTTTCCCTTTCTCTCTTTGTCCCTCTCTAAGATCAATAAACACATACTCAGGTGAGAACTTAAAAATGTAAAAAGGAGAGAGAGAGAGAGAGGGAAGAAAGCCCATAATACCCAAAGCAATCTATAGAATCAATGCAATCCCTATCAATTTACCAATGGCATTTTTCACAAAATAAAAACAAATAATTCAAAAACTTACATGAAACCATAAAGATTCTGAATAGCCACAGAAATCTTGAGAATGAAGAAAAACTAGGTGGTATCACACTACCAGATGTCAAACAAGTCTATAGTGATCAAAATAGCATGGTAGTGGCATAAAAAGCACATAGATCAATGAAACAGAATAAAGAGCCCATCAGTAAACCCATGCCTATATGTCAAGTACTGTATGATAAAGAAAAAAAGAACATACAATGAAGTAAAGACTGTGTATTCAATAAGTTGTGTTGAGGAAACTGGACAGACACATGCCAAAAAAAAAATGAAACTATGTCACCTTCTTATATCATATACTACAATAAACTCAAAATGAATTAAAGGCTTAAATGTAAGACTCAAAGCCATAATAATCCTAAAAGAAAACATAGGAGGTAAAATCACTGACACTTCTCTTAGCAATAATTTACCTCCTCAGGCAATGGAAACAAGAGAAAATATAAACAAATGGAACAACATCAGATTAAAAAGTTTTGCACAGCAAAGGAAATATCAACAAATGAAAACACAACCTACTGAATGGCAGAAGATATTCACCAGTAATATATCTGATGGGGGTTAATATTCAAAATGTATAAAGAATTCATACAACTGCTCCAAAAACATAAACAATGCAATTAAGAAAATGGGCAGAGTAACCTAATGTACACTTCTCAGAGGACATATGGATGGCTAATAGACATATGAAAGGATTCTTAATGTCACTAATCATCAGAGAAATGCAAATTAAAGCTACAATGAGATATTGCCTTCCACCTGTCATAATAGCTATCTTCAATAAATCAACAAACAACAAGTGCTGGCAAGGATGTAGAGAAAAGGGAGTCCTAGTGCACTGTTGGTGGGAATGCAGATTGGTATAGTCACCATGAAAAACAATAGAGCATTCAAAAATTCAAAAATGGAACTGCCTTATGACCCAGTGATTCCATTTCTCGGTATATATCCAAAGAAATCCAAAACACTAAGTTGAAAGAATATATGCACCCCTATGTTCATTGCAGTGTTCTTTACATTAGCCAGGATATGGAAGCAATCATAGATGATTAGATAAAGAAGAGGTGATACACATAAAAAATGGGATATTTCTTGAACATAAAAAAGTTTGAAATTTTATCACTTGTGACAACATGAATGGACCTAAATGAAATAAGTCAGATACAGAAAGGCAAATGCTGTAGGATTTCACTTATATGTGTAATCTGAAGAACAAAATATATGAGCAAACAAAATAGAAACAGAATCATATATACAAAGAACAAACTGAGAGTTGCCAGATGGGAGAGGATTTGGTGGGCTGGGTAAAAAAGATGAAGGGATTAATGTAGCAGTAGGTCAGAGCAGAGATCCCTGGAAAGCAGGGAAACCCTCCAAATCCAGCACGAGACTGCCCGCCCTCTTACCAGGAAAGGCAGGGGTGGGGAAAGCTGCTGAGGCTACAGGTTAAAAGCACCCTGCCTTCTCCAAGGCAGGAAGGAGCTTACATAGTGGAAAGCACAGTGCTTGAGGCAGGTTGCATAATAAAGGCAGCTATCAACTGCAAAAGAGCTAGCATGTGCAACCCTAACAACTAGGCAACCTGTGCCTTCCTACCAAGGAGGAGGGCCTGTGGGAGAAAATTGCCCCTTATTTTGCCAGAGGTGAAGCACAGGTAAATGTAGCTGATACTGGCCCTCATTGGGTGGAAAACTGGGCACTCCCACTGGCATCCAGAGTGCATGGGATTCCAGAAGAGAAGACATTTTAAACAGGAGGCAGGGAAAAGTTAACATTCTGGGCTCTCTCTTGGCCCTTGGTTCTGGCTTTTAGCTCATGGTGCAGGCTCTTGGCTCTTTTGACTCTTGGCTTTTGGTTTGTGGTCCTTGGACTTGGGACCCTTACTTGCAGGTACACTTGGATGCTCTAGGCTTCTGGCTCTTGCTCCCCACATGGACGGGAGTGATCGTGAGACTGGGAGATGCATACTCACTAGGCTTCAGCCTCTGGGACACTATGATCCAATGAGACATGGCACATGGGTCCTGGACTGTGACATGGAGACTTACAGGGGTGCACCCAGGCCCTAAAAAAGAGAGCTGCTGCAAGAAGATGGAGTCTCTGAATCCCATGAGTGCATGTTCCAGAGATGATAGAGGTCTGTTTGCATGGCCAACTTCAACTCCAAAGGACAGATAAGGAAATGAGGAAACTCTGGGTGTGATTTTGGCTTTCTCCCACTCTTTTGGGAGAGCAAGAGAAGTTCTGGGTCTTGTGGGAAACAAAGGCTCAGAGCAGAAGTGCTTCCAACCCCCTGCCCAAAATTGTTAATAAAAACTTGTTTCCTTCAACACAAATCTTGGATCATGTGTACATAAGGTTACAAGTGGCTGAACCCCATTATGCACAGTTACATTAAAATGTACAAATTGGTAGTTACAAAATAGTCCATAATACATCAGAGGAAATACAGTCAAACTATAAATATTTCTAGGAGGGTACTTAAATTATTGTGGGAATCTTCATAAATTATGTAATAATCTAATCATTGTGCTGCATATTGGAAATTATTATAACTTTAAATGTCTATTGTAATTTTAAAATAAAATTTAATTAATTAATTAATTAATTAAAAAGAAAATACGGGGTCAGGCAGAAGTAATGCCATTAAGTATGGTTGGTAGGTAGGTATATGAATGTCTTGCACAAGATGGACAGCAATTTGAACACTTCATCTGAAATTTCATAGGGTGTGCATGACTTTGATATTGTTATGTTATAGAATTACATGGCTATGATTTTGTAATAAAATATTTTTATTTAATAAAAAAGTGGTGTTCTTTGTGCCAGACCCTGTATATTATTACAAAGTGACAAAATGAGATTTTCTCTCTGCTTTAGCTATACATCCTTTCCTGGTAAAATTATATACTTGATATTATGAGACTATATCATGAATATTTTAGTTGTATTCTCTATCATTTCCTAAACTTAATTTCTGCTTGCATCCCATAAATATTTGAGAGTTTACTCTATTCTAGTCTCTGTGTTGGGACCATTTGAATACAAAGACACAAGGATGAGTAGAACTTTACAGAGATTATAATATAGCCAGTATGAACGAAGAAAAACAATGTATCTATTGATTACCTTTTATATAACAACAGCAGCATGATTATTCCCATTGCATAGAATAAGAGTTTGTACCTATATCTACAGAGCAGAAAGTGAAAGTTTTAGAATTCAAACCCTGTGCCCAATGCCTATGCTATTTTAATAAGAGAAGGCTTCCTCAGAGGAGCTAGATATGTATATGAGTGCACATTTGATAAGGCTGTAAGAGATTGTACACTCAGCTATAGGACCAAAGAAGAACGCACAATTCATTCTACCTGGACAGATAGTGACATTTAATGTGGGTCTTGGGGAATATGTAACATTGGGACTTTCAAAATAGTAGCAGACTACGGTGGCTGAGTAGGTAGTTCTTACACTCACCTCCTCATAGGACCAAACTGGAAGTACAATTAAATAAATTTTAAAAAATTAACCAACTAAAGAGTAGCTGAAGAGAAGTCTTATGACCAAGGATTTACAGAGGACACATTGAGACTGGTAGGAAGGGAAGAGATGTGAAAGGGCTGACCTCACCCCTATAGGTGGCAGCTGAAGTTCTGGAGGGATACCTCAGCTACAGGGGAATCTCCCCTGAGAAGCCTGGGGCCTAAACCCCAGGCAACACTCTCCATAATGGAGCACCAAAGCCCTGAAGCGGTGCCCACATTAACGTCTAGCTGTTACAACCAGTGGCATCCACTGAAGAGAGATGGAATCTATTAGAGATACAGGCCCACTCCCAAAGGACCAATGCACAAAATTTAATTAGTAGCTATTCCTTATGGGCTCTGGGGGAGGGAGGGCAGTGTGGACTGGAGTATCCTGGAGCGAGTCTCGGGTTTGGAGCTTGGGGAAAGTATGGGGGGTGGTCACAGGAATCCCTGTGCTTACTCATTCTCCAGTGCCTCAGTAGTCATCTTTCTTGATCAGTGTACTCTACTCCAAGCTGTATCAGCCTCAGGGGAGAAATCAGTTACCTCAACCTCTGGAATTAATCTCACCCCACCCTGCAGATCTTAAGCTCTGCTGAAAAATCACATACATAGGTCAGGATGTTAAAGTCTGGGCAGAATCAGGGGGTCAGTGACTGACTTTGGAGCAGGACTATTCCTTATACATTTCCATGAACCTGCCTGGTGCTTCTCCCCTAAAATTAAATTGGATAGAACTACCCTCCTGGCTTCTGGCAGACCCAACCTCTGGACTTTTGAGACCCAATCCTTTGGACTATTAGGGGCTCCACCCTGCCAAGATCAGAGCAAAATCCAGGACAGACTCACTCCTGTGGCTCTGGGGCCAGGACCATATCCACCACCAATTCTGAAGCCTCAATGGCACCTCACCCTCACAAGAGTTACATTAGCCCCATCCTCTCAAATCAAACAGAGGTGCTTTCAGTGACTGAGCCTAACAGGCAGCCAGTAGGCACAGGCTGGCAGAGGCAGGAAAAGGTGGATCACAGGCTGCCTTAGTATGTTTCATGACCATACCCCAGGCCCAGTGTTGGTAAAAGCAGGCCTTGGAGTACAGTTTGGTCCCTTCTATATGAAACCAAGCTCAACAGAGGCAACCACAACCTATAGATCACTTGTAGCTTCAAACAGGTTGCCGAGGGCCAGGAATAGATAATGTCTGACATTGGTTACATAAGAGTCCCTCCTAAAAGGCTGAGAAGCAAGAAACCATGTGTCTAGCTTCAGACAACATTGGAGCAGGATCCTATAAATTTCACAAATAGCACATACAAAGGGAAATCACAGCAGGCACTGAATTATGCTGAAGAAAATTCCACTTTTTCTTTTTTATTTCTCCTTTCTCTTTTTCTTTCCTACTCATTTTTTCTTTTTTCCTCTTTTGTTCTTTTTCATTTCCTTTTAAATTTATTTTTCATTTTCTTTGTTTTATTTTCTTTTTTCATTATTTTTTATTATTTTATTTTTATTCATTATTATTATCTTATTTATTTATTTATTTATTTATTTATTGTTTTGGTCAGCACTTGCAGAGCAGCTTGCATTATGTGATCAAGCTTGAGCCTCACAGTCAGCAGTCTGAGGGTCAATCCCATGCACAATGAGATAATGGCATTGAAAACACAATTATAATAGGAGAGCCCACATAACCCACACAAGGGACATTCCTATAGCACCCAATTCAGGAGGTCAAAGAGTCTGCACCACTGGAGCCCATAGAACACCTATTACGTAAGGCAACCTCATGGAGACTGGAAGTCATAGCAGATCTATCTAATATATAGAAACAAACATAAAATTGCAGCCAAAGTAGAGAAACAAACAAACAAACAAACAAAAAAAACAGGCCACTAATGAAATAAAAGGAAGAATCTACAGAAAAGGGGGTAAAGGAAATGAAGGCAAGCAATTTATCAAACATGGAGTCAAAAGTAAGAATAATAAGGATGTTCAAGGAATCAAGTAAGAACTACAACATCATGAAAATGGACATAGAAACCATGAAAAAGAACCAATCACAGGTGAATAATACCATATCTGACATCAAGGATATATTGGGAGGAATAAACAGTGGAATGGATGATACAGAATATTAAATTAGTGATTTGGAGAAGAGGAAGAATAGAACACTCAATAAAAGCAGTAAAAAGATATAAAAATTTTTAAAAATGAAGAAAATTTAAGGGAACTTTGGGACAACTTGAAATGTAACAACATCCACATTATAGTGGTACCGGGAGAAGACAGAGTAAGCAAGGGATTGAGAACCTATTTCAAGAAATAATAACCTAAAACTTCCCTAACCTGGTGAAGAAAATAGACACACAAGTCCAGGAAGTGTGAGAGTCCCAAACAAGATAAACCCAAAGCAGCCCACACAAAGACACATCATAATTAATATGGCAAATATTAAAGACAAAGAGAGAATCTTAAAGCAGTAAGACAAAGACTGTTAGTTACCTAAAGACATCTCCCATAAAATTGAACACTGATTTCTCAACAGGACATTTTAAGCCAGAAAGAACTGGCATGAAATATTCAAAGTAATAAAAAGCAAAGACCTACAATAAACACTACTTTACCCAACAAGGCTATTATTTGAAATTAAGAAGTAAAGAGATTTTCATACAAGAAAAGGCTGAGAAGTTTATCACCACTAAACCAATACTACAGGAAATATTAAAACAAAGTCTATAATAAGAAAGACACTACATAATTATAAAAGTGTCAACCCATCAAGAGGATATAATTCTAATAAACATTTGTGCTCTCAACATAGGAGAACATAAACATGTAAAGCAAATACTGATGGACATAAATGGACAGACTAACAGTAACACAGTCATAGCACAAGATTTTAAAATCCCATGGACATAAATGGATAGATCTCCCAGCCAGAAAATCAACAAGGAAATGGTGGCCTTAAATGATACACTGGGTAAGATGGAATTAATTAGTATCTTCAGAGCACTTCACCTCAAAACATCAGAATATACATTCTTCTCAAGGGCACATAGAATATTTTATAGGGCAGACCACATGTTAGGACACAAAACAAGTCTTAATAAATTTAAGAAGATTGAAAGCATATCAAGCATCTTTTCTGGCTGTAATGGTGAAACCTGAAACCAACCACTGGAAAAAAACTGAAAAACACACAAAGACATGAAGGCTAAATAGCATGTCACTAAATAATGAATGGGTTAAAAATAAGATCAAGGGACAAATCAAAAGGTATCTTGATACAAATGAAAATGAGAATTCAACAAGCCAAAATTTATGGGATACAGCAAATGTATGGCCAGCAGAACATTCATAGCATTACAGGCCTATCTCAAGAAGTAATCCCAAATAAACTATTTAAATTCACACATAAAGGGACTGGAAAAAAACATCAGACAAAGCCCAAAGTGAGTTGGGAAGAAAGGGCGATGATAAAGATCAGAGCAGAAATAAACTAAATAGAGTCTAAAAAATACAAAATATCAATGAAACCAAAGGCTGTTTTTTTTAAAGGATAAAGTAGATTCACTAATTTTAACCAGACTCAAGAAAAAAGAGATAAGACCCAAATAAATGAAAGCAGAAATAAAAAATGAGAAAAAACAACTGACACCTAAGAAATACAAAAGATTGTGAGAAAATATTGTGAACAGCTACATGCCAAAAAATTGAACAATCTGAACAAAGTGGGTAAATTTTAGAAGCATACAATCTTCCAAAACTAAATCAGAAAGAATCAGAGAATCTGAATACACAGGTTACACCTAGTGAAATAAAGCAGAAATCAAAAAACTCCCAACAAAAGTCCTGGACCTGATGGCTCCTCAGGTGAATTTTACCAAACAGTCAAAGAAGAACACTTATTCTTTTTACATTATTCCATAAAATTCAAGTGGTAGTATATCTCCCAAGCTCATTTTATAAGGCCAGAATTATCCTAAATCTAAAACTAGATAAAGGTACCCAGAGAGAAAATTAATAGGCTAATATACCTGATGAACGTAGATGTAAAAGTCCTCAATAAAATATTAGCAAAGTAAATACAGCAATACATAAAAAACATCATACACCATGATCAAGTGGGATTTGTTTCATGGATGCAATGCTGGTACAATATTCCCAAATTAATAAATGTGCACATCACATAAAGAAAATGAAGGATAAAGACCACATGATCATAGCAATAAATACAGAAAAAGCATTTGGTATCTCATTGCTGATGTATCTGGAGAGTATTATGCTAAATGAAATAAGCCAGGCAGTGAAAGACAAATAGCATATGATCTCACCTGTAAGTGGAACCTAATCAACAAAATAAACAAGCAAGCAAAATACAACTAGAGACATTGAAATAAAGAACAAACTGACAGTAACCAGAGGAGAGGGGGGAGGGGATTTGGGGGGATTAGAGGGAAATGTTGTCAAGAAACATGTATAAAGGACACATGGACAAAGCCAAAGAGGAATAGGATCAAGGATGAGAGGTGAGGATGGCTGGGGTCGGGGGGCGGATAGTGGTGGTGGCAAGGAAATGGATACAACTGTACTTGAAAAACAGTAATACATACATACATACATACATACATACATACATACATAAGCATTCGGTAAAATCTAGCATCCATTTATGATAAAAACTCTCAACAAAGAGGAAGTAGAGGGGCCATACTTCAACATAATAAAGGCCATATATGACAAACCCACAGCCAACCTCATACTCAATGGGCAATCTAAAAGTGTTCCCCTTACGATCGGTTACAAGATAGAAATAATCTGCTTTCACCACTCTTATTCAAAATATCACTGGAAGTCCTAACCCCAGCAATCAGACAAGAAGAAATAAAAGGCATCCAAATTGGAAAGGAAGTAAAAATGTCATTATTCACAGATGACATATTGTACATAGAAAACCCAAAACACTCCACAAGAAGCTATCAGATCTAATAAATGAATTCAGCAAAGTAGCAGGATATAAAATTAATATTCAGAAACCAGTGGTATATCTATACACCAATAACAAACTATTAAAAAACTAAGAAAATAATTTCATTAACTATTGCAACACAAAATACAATACCTAGAAATAAATTTAACCAAGGAGCTAAATTACCTATGTTTTGGAAATTATAGGACATTGGAAAAAGAAACTGAGAAAGATCCAAATAAATCAAAGCATATATTATGTTCATGGATTGGAAGAATTAACATCATTAGAATGTCCATACTACTGAAACCAATGTATAAATTGAATGCAATTCCTTTTAAAATATCAATGGCATATTTCACAGATTTAGAACAAATACTTCAAAAAATTTATAGAACCAAAAAAGACCCCAAATAGGTTCAGCAACCTTGAGAAAGAAGAACAAAGTAAGTTGGAGGGATCACAATATCTGTTATCAAACTATACTACAAGTCCATTGTAATCAGAACAGCCTGATACTGGCATAAGAACTGGCCTGAAGATCAATGGAACACAACATAGAGACTATATGGTCAATTAATACTTGGCAAAGGAGGCAAGAGCATACCGTGGAGCAAAGGCATTCTCTTTAATAAATGGTGTTGAAGAAAGTATACAGGAATATGAGGAAAATAGACCACCAACTGACATCATACACAAGGATAAATTCAAAACAAATAAAAGACTTAAATATAATTCACAAAACTAGAAAAATCCTAGAAGAAAACATAGATTGTAAAATCTCAGACATATCTGAAGTAAGACATTTGCTGATGTCTCCTAAGGTAAAGGAAACAAAAGAAAAAGTAAACATGGGACTATATCAAATTAAAAAGCTTCTGAACAGCAAAAGAAACCATCAACAAAATAAAAAGGGAACCCACTGTATAGGAGAACATATTTGACATTGATATAATCCTGATAAGGGGTTAATCTCCAAAATATATAAAGAACTTATACAACTCGAAACCAGGAGGACTCATAATCCAATTTATTAATGAACAAAGGACCTGAATGGACAATTCTCAAAAGAGGACACATATGTGTCCAATGGACATATGAAAATGTACACTATCACTAATCATGAGAGAGATGCAAATTAAAACTACAATAAGATATCACCTCACACTTGCCAGAATGGCTACCATCAATAAAGCAACAAACAACAAGTGCTGGTGAGAATGTAGAGAAAAGGGAACCCCAGTGCACCATTAACATGGTCTTGATCTTGCTGCAATTTTGCTATTCCTTCTTCAGGCATGGAGAACCAGGCAACTTCCATTGGGATGACTGGGCCATCATTTCCAGATCATAGCCATAGACCCAAGATTCATCTCTGGTTATGACCTTGAGAAAATCTGGTTCATTAGTAGCAGTTTCAATCAAGTCATTAGCAAATGCATGACAATGTTCTTTCTGCTCTTGCAGCAGAAATTGTGAAATGAATTTTGCCACAACACATTTCATTCCAAGATCCTGCATCAAATTCTTGAACGTAGTAGTTTTTGGAATCCCCAGATCAGCTTCTAGTTCTCCCACTGTCAGGCACCCATCTTTGTTGATTTCAGTTCGTACAAATTCAACAATCTTAGGTGTTCTGCATGTTGCAGGCCTTCCAGAACATGGATCACTTTCAACAGATTCTCAACCATCTTTGAAGCATTTGTGCCACTGTTTTATTTGCACTGCACTCATTGCATCATCCCTGAAAGCCTCACAAATCATCCAAACAGTTTTTGTGGAGGAATATTCAAGCTTAATGCAAGATTTGATGCAGATTCTTTGCTCTACTTGCTCAGTCATTTTGAATGTGACAGCCATGCAGTACACATGCTCACTCAATGGTGTCTCCAACCCCCACTGACTAGTACAGTGAAGTCATCATTGTTCATGCATGTGCATTCCAGTCCTCTCTCCTTAGCTGCCAGGTTACATGGATGACACACAAACCATTCTTGTTATATTAATAATGGCTGGACTTTTACTGGAAAGACCTTATTTCAGAATCATATTTAACTCAGTTAAAATTTAAAACAACCTAATATCTTATCAAAAGTCTTAGCATAGACATAAATGAGAAAGGAAATGTTAAAGGATGATAGCTTTTTTTTAGAATAAAGACCTTCTGGTACTGTCTATGGGTAGGAAAAAAGACTGAGAACAGAGAAAGCAGTTGCCAAAGAAAGAAAAGTGAGGATAACAAATAAGAAAAGACACATTTTAGAAATATGTGTTTAGGCATTTTCCCTTTCAGAACTATTTTCACAAAACACATTTTTTCACTTTATAAACTATATTTTATAAAATTATTGATATAATAGATATTTTAAATCTTGAATTCTGAGTAGCATATTACAATGTAGGGTCAACATCAGAAATTCAAAGTCACATTGATGTGATGAAAATATGATAGAAATATTTTTCTTTTTTTGTATTTTATTTAATCTTTATTGTATCTTTTACATTACCTTTTAGTACCTTTATACCTGCCTGTCCCCAGCAATCACCACCATGTTGTCCATGTCCATGAGTCATTTCTCCTTTTTGATCATTCCCTCTTCCCCCTAACTTCTCCCCAGCACTAGCTACCATCCTGTTCTCATCCATGGGTCTGTTCTCATTTTCCTTGTTAGCTCAGTTTGTTTATTAGATTCCAGATATGAGCGAAATCATATGGTATTTGTCTTTCTCTGACTGGATTATTATTTAAATATCATTGATAGCACATTGATCAACATACTTCATTCATTTGGCAACATATAGAAGCTTTCTCTTCCTACTTCCTTTCAACTAAATCACAACTCTAAACCTGTTAATCTCTAAAAAAACGTCTGAGGGTATTTTTTCTAATGGAATTTTGTTGACATCTGTTAAATATAAGTAGTAGGGAATTTTTTACTTTTTAAAATATTTTAAGTGTTTAATGATTACTTTTTAAAGTTATAAATATTAAAAGGGAATGTCTGTAGGTACAGAATGATACAAAATTTTTAATAAAAGAAGGCATCAGAAGAGGATCTTCACATTTTGCCATTTAATGTCCTATCCCTAGATTGACATGGGAGGCAGAGAGACACTCTTCGACAGGTATAGTCTGGCAAAAATCAAATTTCTCTAAACACTAATTCAGTTCCAAAAAGAGGACAAGCCTTCTTGAGTCCTTAGACTTCTAACTGCTGGATGCTTTTCTATTTGTTTGCTTGAATGTGTAGCACTGAGTATTCCCAGTTGGGTGGTTTAAATTTTCACTGAAGTAATTTGGTGATTAGGCATAACACAAATTTGTTTTACTTTTACAATATCAAATAAAGTACTTTGAGTAGTTCTCTCTTTTTTTATTAAACTATAACAATTAAGTGTGTTAGAGATGTCAGAGACTCAAGTAAAATTATTAAAAGAGAATGTTTTATTTTCAAAACTTCATTTGATTTTAATAGAAATAAACATTAAATAAATCATATACAAATATCAGTGTTGTTTAGTTTCATATTGTATTTGGTCATATTCATGAAGATATATTGCAAAGACACCTTGACAAAATCTGACCAGCAGAAAGAAACAGTATTTGAAGCCATTTTATAAAAGATTAGTTCATAGCTTTATGTCTTCCTTAAATATATAAAAGTACTCTATTGTAAAGTAAATTATCCACCTACCTCCCAGGGGGCCTTTTTTAAACAAAAGGCAGATAATGGTATTTCTCTGTTTAAGCCCTGGAATGACTTCTTAGCTTCTCAGAGTAACGGCCAAACTTCCTAAAAATACACCCCTGATGCCTGGTCCTCACAGATAAGCCTGGGTGTTCTCTTTTTAATACAAATAATTTCACAGAACACTAACATCAGACAAGGTCATTTGAAGGCCATGATCCATCAAGACAAAAACAAGACCATTCCATCATTGATTCTGAACACTTTCAAAATATCAACATGTTCAAACCACAAAGTGACCAAACATTACCCTCTCCTGGTGAAGAGAAGTAACTGCAGCTCTTTTGTGATAGCTTTAGTCTTGATTCTTGTCATAAAAGACAAGATTTATTAAGATATTCACAGAATTGCTCCTGCTTTCTGACAGTATCAATCCTCCGAAAAACCCTACTTGTTAGAACAAGTCAAAATCACATAACACAGCCCCGATCCTATAATCATTTCTTTCCACACCCTCTTATTGAGACATCTATGGTTTCCATGGTGTCCATTCTCTTCCCAGAAGAAATACATTCAATTTGCTCAACCACAGGTATGTTCCTGATGGGCATTGGTATTTCCCCAATATAATGTGTCTTTTTTTTTTTGCTATTCAATACAAAAACTAAAAAAAAAAAAGACTTCTACTCACCTTTTCATTGAATTTAATGACATTTTAAAGATAAGACACAGGCATCACATTTAAAATCTGCACTGTCAAAAAGGTGGGTCCAAGATGGCAACATAGGTGAACACCAATCTCACCCTTTTGCAAGAAGATATCAAATGTATACCTACATTTAGAGCAATTGCTCCTGATATACAATTGAGGGCTAATTGCATAAGAAACAATAGAGAGAGTGCATAGAGAAGGTTGACAAAAAGCAAGATTTCTCTGGGAGCTGAGGGAACTCTCCAGAACTGCAGGAAATGGTGAATGCCATTTCCTCTACACTTAGAGAGCCAGCAGGAGCTTTATCCAGAGGCTCCATCTGACATGCATGGCTGGCCACTGTAATGCATCACCAGCCGCCCCTTCTGGAGCTGATTCTATCAGGAAGAGGAAGGCACCATAACATATGAACACAGGACCTCTCTACCTGCAAGCTGATCCAGCAGTTACACTGCTGTGAACACCACTGGGCTGCACACACAGAACACAGCCCCACCAGGAGAATCAGTGAAACCAGTCTGGCACTGCTATGTGCATGCATAGGGTCCCCCACCCAGAGAAAATATGGAACTAGCTAGCAGTTGTGGTGCATGCACACAAGACAGCCCTGCCCAGACCTGCCTCAGGTAACAGAGTATTAAAGTAACAGGGCATGCTGCACATATACCAGGCAGCCTGTCTAGCTCAGGACAGGGAAGGAAGCCACAGATATCAGGCCACCTTGCCCCAATTTCATTCTAGTTATAGACAGTCAGAACAACAAGGAGCTACTGCATACATATATACACTGGATTTTCCCACCTGAAACACACTCCTTTCAGCCAGGTGGCACCCCAGGTTCCACAAGCACTGGCCCTGACTCCAAATGGACTGCCAAAACCAGCCAGCACACAGTCTACACAGAGGCCACTCCTACACAAGACCACTGTTTCAAGAATGGGAGAGACAGCTAGTTCTAACTCGTAGGAATACAAAACATCAAACAAAATGGGGAGGCAAAAAATATGCCTCAAATGAAGGAAAAGTAAAAATCCCAAAGAAAAACTCTAATGAAACAAAGATAAATAATGCTCCTGAAAAAGAACTGAAATGATCAAAAGGATGCTCAACAAATTTGAGAGTAAAATAGTCAATCTCAGAGAACTTCAACAAAAAGTTAGAAAATATATTTAAAAAAATCAAGCACCAGCTGGTGTAGCTCAGTGAATTGAGCATGGGCCTGTGAACCAAAAAGTTGCTGGTTCGATTCCCAGTCAGGGCACATGCCTGGATTGCAGGCCAGGTTCTCAGTAGAAGCACACAAGAGGCAACCACACATTGATGTTTCTCTCCCTCTCTTTCTCCCTCCCTTCCCTTCTCTCTAAAAATCAATAAATAAAATCTTGAAAAAAGAAAAAGAAACAGTCACTTGAAAAAAATCAGAGATAAAGAAAACAATAACAGAGAGAGAAAGGTGGCAACGGAGTAGCAGGGAGCAGATTCCACTTCCTCCCAATCCCCAGGGGAAAAAAACCTAGCTGATCTACGGAGGAATAGAGCAAACAGCAAACAGTACCCCAGCATATGAGGGTAAGCAAACAGCAAACAGTACCCCAGCATATGAGGGTAAGAGACCAAAAATTGCAGCAGACACTGAAAAGCCAGACGGTAAGAAGGGTACTTCAGGCCAATATGGTTCCAGGGACCAGCTCGGGAACCTGGGCAGCTGCAGCCCTGGGCCCAGAGCCCTCCGCCAGGCCTGCCGCAGAGTCCTTGGTAGGTAGTGGCGTCAACTGTTCCCTCCCTCCCTGGCCAATCAAGGTTTAAACAGCACTGGGAGAGTCCTGGTTGCTTCAAGTGGCAGAGAGGGGATCTCCCGCAGAGTCTGTGGACGCAGGCTTGGGAGAGTTGAGAGTCTCGCAGTGATGAGCACTGCCTCGGATAGTCTGGATACAAAATTGGGCTGTACTGAGCCCCGCAGGCTTGAGTGGGAGCAATTTCTCAAGAACTGTTTGGGGAATACTCCAGCATCAGCCGCTCAGCCTCCTCCCCAACCAGCAGGGCAGCGATCCCGTGGGGGCAGGGAAGTTTTCGAGGAAGGCTCTGTGCCATTCTATACCACTAGGAAGGGTGTGCGCCGACCCTGTGGCAGGGAGACAGTCCTGAGCACCTTCATACCACTAGGGAGGGTGTGGGCCTGAGGCCACAGCACCAAGACAGCCTGATTGAGAGAGTGCACATTGCACCCCAGTCCACAACAGTAACCCCTGGGAAAAGAGCACTCTCAGGAAGACCTGGGTCCACATCTAAGGCTCTGGGGAGAGGTGTCAGACTAGCTCTGGGGAGAGTGGGCGCAAGTCTGGGTGAGTGCAGAACGGGAAGGGGAAAAAAGCCACACCAATCGCCCCTCAGCCAGCAAGGCCAGAAAAACCGGTTTGAGGGTTGGCTACTTTGAAATCGACAAGAGGTGTTTTTTTTTTTTAAGAAATCTTTTATTTTTTAAATTTTTTATTATTGTTTTATCTTTCAATACCTTCTTCCTCTCTTTCCTTCTTCCTTTCTTTCCAGTTTATCTCTTCTTTCTCCCCTCTTCTACTTTTTTTTTTTTTTTTACTCACAAGTGAGA